>QGOG01001467.1:0-27020 GCA_003313185.1 Collybia sp. MG36
CGAAAAAGGACCAGGGACGTGATGCCTCGGCTTCCCCTGGCGGGGACGGAGCGAGCGACATGCCCAAAGCGGTTGGTGGTGTTGCAGAGACCGAGGAAGAGTATGACGCCCGCCTGGAACGAGAAGAGAATGAGCGAATCGAGCTTGCACATAAGGTGGATTTGGAGCGTATTCGAAAGAAATACGAGGGTGAGGCGCGGGTTGAAGGTGGGATCCGGTTCAAAGGTTCTTATTTTTGTTTTGTTGTCTATTGATGCTAACGTTACGGGCATGCAGGCCGTGGTCGGATGAAATTTGTAGACCCAGAAATGAACCAGCGAGGTCACCAGGCTAGATAGGATTAGTCTTGGCTACGATTCATCTACAACTCCACCAACTGGGGCTGGCCAACAAGCGCATTCATCAACTCTTTGATCCCCTTCACCAGGCAGCCATTCCTTCGTAATAGTTCTACTTGATGCAATTACCTTTATACATGGAGCCCCTCTTTGGTCTTCTCTCTCCACTTCTCGGAGCTGATTTTCTGGCGTGCTTGAATGGCGGCAACAGCTGCACGCTTGCTGGTTGTATGCCGGGAGCTCCTTGTCTGACTCTACAACAGGTTGTGATGATTTTCAATGAAGGTCGTGCTTGTGAGAGAGGCAGACTGCGCGGGCACGACCCACGAGCGATGGGACGTCCCTCTGATGAGCGTATCAGCGACAGGAGTAGAAGGCTGACCGGGCGTCGAAGGGGAATCCGCCTTCTTCCCTGAGCATTCTGGTGATAAACGTCGTGGAACAATTGGGCAGGGGCTTGCACCGGTTCTCAGATGAGTTGGAGCTATGAGCATAATGGGGTTTTTGTCGCAAGGAATCGTAATGATGGAGAGGCCATTGGAATATCCTTAGCCATAGATCCTGGCTTTCTATGGCCAAAGGTAGTAGAGGAGGGGGCGGACGTTCTTGTCACCGTTCTGGTGGCTCGGGAACTGAGGGACTTGACGCAGAGCGGTACCTCCTCGGAGCATGCGAATCAAATCACCAGCAATGGCGAAGCTTGAAGATATTTGGGAAGGTATTCGTATAGTACTATATTGTGATGATGCAGATTTGGTTGCATCTACGGCGACCTTGAGATCGATATCTGCCTACTCGTACCTTGATCGATAACTCATCACGTACGCCTTGTCGCGACTCAACGAATGTGATCATAATAGGGTCTATATGTCACTACGACATGAAAGCTCAGCGCTCAGCTATTAGAGCTGTATATTTTCTGCCACAACTGCCACGTCTGCATTGCTCCGTGCTTCTTTCTGCCCTTCATCAGCGCCTGCAACCGCACTAGCTTCCTTCTTCGCTGCTGCACCTGCAAAACTGAGGCTTGGTCGCACTACTGCTATGGCGGCGGGGGCCCTCGCTGCCCCTTCTGCCCTTGGTGCACCAGTTCCTGTGGTTGGTGGAGGGGTCTTAGTGCGATTCAAAGGGGTGCGCTCCGTCGCTGTGCGTGAGCTTGTCCGCGACATACTCAAACGCTCCTTCGTAACTTCGCGGTCTTTCTCAAGGCGGTCAGTCACTTCCTTCTCCCGATTTGATACATCAACGGGTCTTGAAAAATGTTTAGTACACATCATAAGTACAAGCCTTGGGCTTACCTAGCTGCGCCGAATGGATTTGACCGGGAGCCCGATGCACTTGGTGATGGCCCCATTTTGGGAGACGACAACGGGCTGGGGCTAGCAGACGCGCCGCCGGCGCGGGGAAGTAATTCCAACTTCTTGCGTCCCAACTGCGGTGTAGGCGGGGTTGAGTTGCTCGCTGCCCAGCCAATGGTAGTCAAAATCCAGCTTCGAATTTCGGGAATGGAAGAGGGATACGCACGCGATGTGCTATTCTGTGTCGCAGGCCTCGGCCGCGCACTCGTCCTCCAATCCCCCTCATCCGCATGACTGTCCTTAGGGGGGCCCATGTCACTCCTACCGCGATTTGCGAACCTACCTCCAGGTCCATCCTCCGCCCCGGTCCCACTCGGCTTAAATTTGCTCCCAATTGACCATGCCTCATCTCTGTCTGCAGCGCTTGGTCCCTCGGGTGTTGAAAATCCAGAGCCTTTGCGGCGGGTAGGCGGCTCTGGTTCAGTACGGGCGGGCCGTGCGGATCGCCAGTCATTGACTTCCTCCGAGAGGCTGGGTAGGCCAGGGCGGTCAGATGTGCCCGAGCCACCAGTATCGTAGCGCCGCCGGGAAGAATCACCAGGGCCGTGTTGATCCGGAAGGGGCTCACCACGACGCCATGGGCTCTCGAATTTTGAGTCGTCCTCGAAGCCGCCGCCGCCGAATCCAAGTCGTTCTTTTGCTAGGAGCAAAGGCGAGTCAGCTGATTGGGGTTTTGGGGCTGGGGGCTGAAGTTACGAGGTTCTGCTACGCTAACACGGATGGTTCGGGCTGATACACTCTAAAACCGCAATAAGCTGCTCGCGTATGGACAGATGCCAGAGCAAAAAAAAAAAAAACGCACCGAGCCTGATTTTGACAATGCGTCTTTCAAACCCTCGACGTCTTCAAATTCAATGTATCCAAATCCTTTCGGTTTATCCTCCCTATCTTTGATAATTTTGATCGACTTTGTCTGCAAGCACCAAATTAGTGTGCGGCTATCATCCAGCCTGATCAACATCGATTGACCTTGTGGGACGACCCGAAGAAACCCTCAAGCTCTGCCTCAGATATATCAAATGCGAGATTGCCTATGAAGACAGTGTAGGGCGGCTGTGTCGGGATGGGCACGTCATCTCGGGGTGGGCCTGAAACTCGGTCGGCTGTATAATATTTTAGCTGGTATAACATAGTAAAGGGTACCGCGCACGTCGGGAGGATAGAAAGTCATCCCGCCTGCTATAACGGTCCTGTGGGCGACCATCATCGTCGGTCCGAGCTGCAGCTGTTGATGATGATGAGATAGGGATCGGTAGTGGGGAGCATGTGCTCACGGGCATTTGGGAGGGAATCCATTTCATCGGCCCATGATCCTAGAATTCAAGTGTCGGTGAGCTGCGGCCAGCCTGAGAGATGAAATATATGTTCTCACCACCGTCACCCAGAAACTCATTAAGAGATATTTTCTTCGCCTTTTTGGGTGCTATAATGAGAGTGTTAAAGTATGGTTGATGAGAGATGAAAGTAATAGCTCACGCATTTTGTTTAAAGTAAGGGGCTTTTTTGAGAAACCTGTGGTCACCAACAGAAATCCCAAGATTGTATCGACCGAAATGGATGTGGTCTTGTTTGTTGGGCATGTCTACTATATATATACTTATTATTTAAAACAACCTATTTATTCACCCCACCACCATGCCCCATCAACATAATGATAACTGCGCCCATGAAAGCCATGACCATGATCACGATCACGAGCACCCCTCAGAAACTGGTTCAAAGGACAACCTGTTCCAACATATCGATCGCCCCAACGTCATTGCATTGAATGCTTCAGGCCAGGGGCCTGAGGTCATCAAACCCTGGCATGAGCGACTGGATGAATCAAAGGCGCGTTTTTACGCATCGCACTCCGTCTCGCCCACAGCTCATCTCATCCTTCAGGCCCTCGAATCGGATGCTGATGACCAAATGTTAGCCGAGACATCTCCTTGATAATCATTCAACGAGAATGCTCAGTGACATCTGGTAGGATCATACGTATTCCATTTACAGGGTCAGTGAAATTGCGGTCCCTCCTTCTCAAGACGGGCCCTGCCGGTCAGACTCCATCCAAGGTAGCTCTGGTTCGTACATCCATTATAACGCGTTATGCTTGTTGCTCAAATACCCACTTCAAGTTCATCAATGAACCTAGTCTCGACTTTGATGACATATCCGACCGAACCCCCATTCAAGACTTTGATGTTCCTCAAGGAAGGGAGGTAGGGGAATACAGCATCAAGTACTATCTCACTATGTGGGGCTAGTCGCATATATTCACCTTTCAATTTTAGGACTGCAAAATGCTCCAATGTTTCCTCCATCACCCTTTTCTTTCCCGCGTCCCAGGGCTCGGACACGATCCAGGTATATTATGTGGGTCTCATGGGGGTGTGGTCCGAAGTTTGTAACTCGCATATTCTCTCTCCAAAAAATTGCTCAACGTTCATCCGACAGCGTAAGACGAACCCAGTCATTACGGTTTACGAAACACAGGCCAACCTGGCGGATCATGAAAAAATTCAAGGCATGGAGGGAAACTTCAGTACTCCCCAAAGCTAGAGTCTCCTTCGATCAATTACAATCCGATAATGTGCAACCTCTATGTAGCTCGAACCTGGCAATCGTCCCACAATGAAAGGCCGGGTTATAACCCGTGCTTGTATAACGTTATGTATTTTACAATGAATTCATTCAGACGTTTCTCATCTTCGCGATGTGATGAATGTCTCAGCAAGCTGTCCCCGAAACCAGACCGCATCTACTTGGCGCCTCATAGTTGCGTCACATGGAGGTCGGATTCATTTTCTTGTTGTTTCTCATATACAAGACGCTGATATCCTCTCCCAGACGTCACGACAGGCTGTATTTATTATCGACCCAGAACCTTCCTTCTAGGGAAGTGGGGTTTTGACCCGAGTGAAACCCCGCCAACGGTGAACAACGTTTTCGCGGAGGGGGAATGCGATTTTGGCATACCCGCTAAAGGACAAGGCAGTGAGGTGATGTCTGCTTCCTTGGTTAGGGAGTATTACCTCTTTTGTAAAGGGCGAGAGCCGCTAGTGCTGTCCAACACAGTATAAAGGCGGTATGGTTTAAACAGTTATCTCCCACCCGACAGCGGCTCTTCCGCTCCTTCTGGGGTGGGTCACTCCTATTTTCTTCAACACTTTGATTTTCATCTCCATTTTCATCATGGAACTCACACTTCTCACTTCACTCTTCCTCCTTTCCATACCCCTCCCCATGGCACGGGTGCCCGAAGCGAAGTGCTAGGATGCAGGTAGCGACATCGACGTGTCTGTGCCAGGTCCATTCCACCAGGCCAGTGGGGTCGACGCGCCCATGCTCAACTGGCGCGTCTTCAAAGTATCGAGAATATCGAAAACTAGCCCCCCATTGACGAAGATATATGCCGGTCTCCTTGATTTTTAGTCATTTTTATGGGTGCGGATAGATTCGAGGCGACTTCACCCAGGGGACGGTGAAAGGTACTTATGTTGAGCGGGGGCATAGCCGCGGAAGCTACTACGCCATCATTCAAGACACCTGGTGAAGATGATTCACACTATATGGTAAATGTGCACAGCTTCGAGGTCTACTGGTTCCGACCCAGTACATTCAGGCCCCTTGGTGGTGGTGGTCCCAAAAGTGCTCAGCATTTGCTCGCGTTATATTTTTTTTTTGGGAAAACAGTGGGCGCATGGAAGAAATGGCACCAAAGGTCGGCGGCGATATTTCGTTGGTTGTGATGATAATATTTCTGACTTGTTATCCCCATTTATTTGTTTGTTCACGAAAACGTCATTGGCCCCTAGGTGAACATGAGGCAATGGTGCCACTCGACTAGTCATCCTTATCCTCACCCAAATGTCGAGTACACTACTCAACAAGGCCGGAAAGCAGCTGTTCGCAAAGCACATCGAACACTACACACCACAAGACCCCCTCTACGAATACTACCATGACGGCAGGAAGGGATCCAAGAAGCAGAAGCGCCGCAAGCGCGCCCTCCCACTCAATCTCTCCCCTCGCGACACCCAGATCCTCATCTCCGTCAGACGGAGGGCCCACTACCTCCACAAGGGATTCTCCATCCTCGGATTCAGATTCGGATGGACATTCTTCCTCGGCCTCATCCCCGTCATCGGCGACCTCCTCGACGCCTACCTCAACTACGCCCTCGTGGTCAAGAAGGCGCGCAAGGCGGACATCCCCCCATGGCTCCTGCGGAAGATGCTGTTCAACAATGCAGTGAGCGCGGGAGTCGGGACTGTCCCATTCGTCGGCGACGTCGTCCTTGCGGCGTGGAAGGCGAACAGCAGGAATGCGGCCCTGCTCGAGGAGTTCCTGAGGCTCCGTGGTCAGGCCGTTGGGCAGGCGCGTGAGGTTGGCACGGTCGCTGGGACCAGCGTTGGGGCGGGGACTGGGCAGGCCACGAGGCTCACGGTTCATGATGTGGCGGAGGTGAAGCCAGGGTCAGGGATGCGGAATGGATCGATTGTGGAGGCGCAGGCGATCCAGGCTGGCGGTTCCACTCGCCACAGTGGGTTTGGGTCGTTGTTTTCACGGAGGAAGACGCCGCCAGTGGCTGCGACGAATACGAAGAGTAAATTTGTGGAGCATGTTGGCGTTGCGACTGATTCCGGCAAGCCCAAGGCGTGACATTATTTTTCATGGAATAGTTTTGTTACCAGTCATACCCGCACGATTATATATATCAATCTCTTGTATCCCACCTAGTATGTATCGAACGCGGGGATCCTGCTACGACGCCTGGAATGGGAGAGCTCACTAGACGAACAAGCACTGGTACTGAATTGTAAACGTCATCACAGCCAGGTGAACCCAGAGTAGAAGTACCATTAGCTTGGCTTCCGTCAGTGCATCTAGCTTGATTTCTGATTCGCCATCAAGTGCTGTGTTCTGGCGTCTATGGGGCGTCTCACTGTCACTGGCCATCAGGAAAATTACAAGTGGTTTTCTTCAGATTATTATGCCCGACATCCTCGTTCTTGGTGCGACTGGCCTCACTGGCTCACTCATCACCCAGTACTTGTCCACACATCCTGATCGCGTACATTTCTCATTTGGCATCGCTGCTCGCTCTCGCCACCGTCTCCTTGCCCTCGCAGTCCAACATAAACTTCGTGCCGTTGACGAGACGGCTAGTAATGACGCGAATGTTGGGTTTGGTGGAACCGTTACGGTTCATGCGGTGGACCTTGACGATCCTACAGAGCTCGCCTCCCTCATTGCTCAATTTCGTGTCGTAATCAACGTTGTTGGGCATTATTGGCTCTCAGGTACCGCTGTGGTCGAGTGCGTTGTGTTTACTATACCCTTCTCCAGTCCTTGGACTTTTCTTGCAGTGCATGTGTCTCGCGAGGCGTTCACTACCTCGACCTTTGTGGTGAACTCCCATGGGTGGTTCAGATGATCGAGAGGTTCGCGTTTCTTTTGGTGATAGACTTATATTCACACAAGCCCCACACAGGTATGATACGTCCAACCATGCCTCTGGCTCGGTCATTGTCCCTTGCTGTGGTGTGGAAGCCCTCCCATCCGACCTCTGCGCCTTTGAATCCGCCCAGGCTCTTCAGCAGCACACTGCTCATAAGGGGGACGGCTCGCAGGTGCAAATCACTAAATCTATGACGGCACATGAATTTGGGGGAACGTTCACCTCCTCAGGCAGCCTCGCTTCTGCAATATCGCTTTTTGAGGACATCCCCAAGCCGCTCTTATGGCACAGCCTGAATCCATTTTGTTTAGGGCCAGGTCTGCGCTTCTCAAACTTTCCCACACATAACCCAATACTAAACAGACGCTTCCCGTAGTCGAGCAAGAAGACCGAGTGCCATTCCGTCTTACACACAGTCTGGACATCGGAACTAGCCACAGTCGCAAGCAAATCCCGTCCAATGTGAGCGAGAGACCTACGGTGCTCAATGGGAGTTTCTGTCTCCTCTCCCTCGTCAATCGCCCAACCGTCTATCGGTCCTGGGGGCTCAGGCAAGAGGCCCGGAACGTGCTCGCCTCTCCCAGCGCAACCCCTCTCGTATATGGCCCCAAATTCGAGTATGATGAATTCATTGTCGTGCCTGAGGTCCCCTTTGGGCTTGGGCACATTGCGCGGATCTTGGTAACTGCAGTTTCGGTCTTATTTGCGTATCTGTTGGTCTACTTTCCGGTGCGTGGCTTCGCGTACTCCTTCTCCTTCATTCTCATGACGACTCAGGTGACATGGTTCCTCCGCCGTCTCGCGAAGAAGGAGGGGATTAACCCCACGTATGAGGCACTACGTGGGGGCGCGTATGCCGCCACCAATGTTTCCTACACGGATACGGGCGCCCGCGCACGCACAACTTTCAAGACCGTTGGATGCGATGGCGGATACCTTGGGACTTCAGGTGCGTTGACGGCGGTATAATGGAATCATCAGAAACGACGTCATCACGTTTCTAGTAATGATAGCGGAGAGCGCATTATGCTTGGTATTGACCCCACGCGTGGATTTGCCCCTCACACAGTTTGCTATTGGGGATAACATGATAGGGAACGGTTCGACAGGGGATGGTAGTAGTACAGCAGGGAGGGATGTGGGAGGCCATCGGGGAAGGCGTGTGCTGACACCAAGCACAGCACTTGGGAGCGTGTTGACAACGCGTCTGCAGGCGTCGGGGTATTTTGAAATTAGTACAGATTTGTTGTGAGTGTTAGCTTGACTCTGACATTTTTTTCGGTCTCTGCGTCCTAAACCCGGAGGTTGGTGGGGGGCAGAACAAGACTCTCGAGACCCCGTTCCATCTTGCTTTATGCTACTCATCAGCTCACCCATTATTCATGAACGTGACCTCGGGGATCCGGAATTTATTCCATGACGAAGTTACACCCCGCCCCCGAGGCCACACCCAAATCCATCTGCGTTTCTATTTTGAGGTTTTACATGAAGTTCTTGTGGCACGAGAACGCCTTCACCTTCGCCTCACCAACACAGTGACCTTCGCATGCTTTGTACTCTTCCCCCCGTGCATATCATTGCTACCACTTGCCGTGGTAGTCCCCATAATCCAGACTGCCCTCTGGAGCAGGATGCGAGCTGGGGCATTATGATTGAGACGATCGAAATATCTTTCTATACCTCCCGAAGACGGACACCAGCGACGCGTCCGCCTTTGGTCTCGGGCCGGCTAGCAACCTTGTCATGTCAATGTTGCAGTTTTATGCTTGAAACACGGCAAGTACTGATTCGGGACACAGCCGCGAGCGCCATGTCCGATATCTGGAGTTGATTATTTCTCATTGACGCTAGCAAATTCATTTCGTAGCCAGCCACGGGTATCAGTCCAGCATGCCCCCAAGCTCACAGAATCCCATATTTCGATTTCACGCATTCATGTGGCATTCATTTGGTCATGGAACGACGCGAGGGTATCCATTCATCATCGAGTACACTAACAAGGGGCGGTGGCAGCTAATATTACAGCAAAGCGATCGCGCAAATCAATTTTCAAGTATACAATTGAAACTGGCGGTCGACGGAGCTTCATATCGCATTGTGATTCGGACGGTGTTGTCCACGCCCTCGTGTAGAACCCATTAATAGTGATGACGGAGGGGCAAAAAATCACTCACCGGCCCCAGGGGCCGTCCCCTCAGACGAGCACCTACTGGGACGTAGATGGTATTAGTAATGCGTGGAAGATGGTATAGGAGATTTACTCACCACCGAGGAGGGGGCAGTTTGATCTTCCACTAATAATCCCCGGGAGACAACAGTCACGAGCGCGGGAATGAATCGACCTCGCCCGGCGGAATAGAGGGCATATGGCCATGCTTCCGTCTCGACATGGTGTGTGGTGCAGCGCTACAAGAATGAAGGTGTCGTGCACACCAGAGGTCTCTTCAGGGGTCGGGACCAGCGCCTGGGTGGCCCCTTGCCCTTCTGGGTTGCTCATGATTGTCTCATGGTGGAGAATATCAGCGTCGTGGCCCGGCGTGATTAGGGGATGGGGTGCTATCACGAGAGTACGTCAGATGGCACAATACAACAACGCCTCACCCGGATTGAATCTGAACATCGGTCAGCCGCGGCAACATCTCGATCAAGTCCATTTACCTTCGACCTTGGAATGGCGGATGGCGGGCCCCTCCGAGACAACGAGCACGGACACGGGATTAGATCAACCTCGCCCGGCGGAATAGAGGGCATATGGCCATGCTCCCGCCTCGACATGATGTGCGATGCAGCGCTACAAGAGTGAAGGTGTCGTGCACACCAGCGGTCTCTTCGGGGGTTGGGACCAGCGCCTGGGTGGCCCCTTGCCCTTCTGGGTCGCCCGTGATTGTCTCATGATGAGGTATACCCGCACGCGTGGGCGATTATGAAATTTTGGGGGAGATGGTGGTGGTATTGGGGAGAGAGGGAATGGGGGGGTGGAGGTTCAGTGTTGGGGATTTATATAAGCGAGGAATGTGGCTGACAAGTTTGGAATTCTAAATGTCGTGGAATTACTACATTTGGTGTACCGGTTACCATATTTGGCACTTCAACTTTGCATCTCAGATCCTACCCGTGTAATATTCTTTTAAAAGTAAACTGTCGAGTGCATATTTCTGCCGAGTATACTGCTCAGGGCGTGGTCTACAGAGCGCGTTGAATATCGGGTGGCGCCCACTGTTGCCGCTGTCGCGTCTAGCAGGTACGATCACGTGACTCGACGCGTGTTGAAATTGAACAATGAACATGCCCAAATGAACCAAATCCAAACTTTTCAACTCCTCCCGACGACTTCACCATGTTCAAAGCTATCCTCCCTTCGTCAAAGAGGATTGTCTCCTCTGATTTTACCATGATTACCCCTCTCGGAGATGCTGCACCCAATGACAAAGAAAACTCGGGCTTGCTTGGTACACAACAATCACTAGCAATTGCAACGAAAGGCACGAAAGCAGCATTTTCCACGGCAAAGGCCCAGGCTAGTGATAAACGGAAACGAGGAGAAACAAGGGTTAAAGAGCAAATACCAGAGGAGCCGGTACACATGAACAAGGCCTTCGACCAACTTCTGGCGAGTTCAGTCATTCCGCGTCCATCCTCAATCATTTGACGCGGCTATCTTTTCTACAGGATGACTTACAGATCCCTACTACTCTTCGGCCGAAGCTCGCCGGAATGGATGCGACCGTCAAGGCTGCCATGCTGAAATCATCACAAACGATGGTTTTGAATACTGGCCCTCAACTCAGCCCATCGTCACCAAGCACACCCAAGGCGCTGGGCTTGCGCAGGACGCGAAGCATAGAGTCAATGAGCTCACCGATTCGGTTCTCTACCCAGCATGATCAATCAGAACCACCCTATACCTCAGGTGTGACTGGAGACACAGCTCCAGGCGGAGCCAGTCCATACAAATTGAACCAACATGCCCGGGGCGCCTCCTTCGATGTTCCCCGGTTATTTTCAAGCAGCCAGGTTAATCTGTCAGCGGGCATGTCGACGACGGACCTCACCAAAGCCGGCAAAGAGAAGGGCGTGTCCGTCGCTAAGAATATTTCGCCCACACGTTTCTTCAGTATCCTGTCCGGAACCTCAAGCACACAATTAGATGTAGAAAATATCAAGAAACTACGCCTTCTGCTTCGAAACGAGTCAGCAAGGTATTATACTCGTGCTTCCTATTGCATATAACATCAACATTGACCTGCGTTTTAGCTGGTCACAGGAGTTTTTGCGATTGGGCGGTTACTCTGCACTCCTGACGCGATTGAACGAAATTCTTGAGGTCGAATGGAGGTGCATTTGACTTCTGATTTTTCCAGACGTAACTGATAACAGAGACGACGCTGTAGAGAAGAACAGCATGATGATCAGATCTTGCATGAACTCCTCCGATGCTTCAAAGCTCTGTCGACATCATCCATTGGGTGTTTTGCCTTGCGCAGTTCATGCCCGACCCCATTCGTCCAATTGGTAGCCCTTCTCTATTCGGACAAGAAGCCAGGCGAAGTCGCAACGCGTCAGCTCATTGTCGATCTACTACTCATCTTGTTCGAATTATACCCTTCCTCTTCCCTCCCCGCCATGAGTACTGGAAACTCAAGCGGCCGTTCTCGCCCGCGCCGCGAGGCCTGGGAAACCGAATCTACCACACCCGTTTCCTCAAACCTGATCACCCTCCCTGCACCTCATAAAACTTTCTATTCGCTGATTCGTGCGCTGCTTCTAACGCCCGCGCCGCCTCCATCTGAATCTCCTGCCGCCCCTGTATCGCCCCATGCATTCATCGAATCTCTCCATAGACCAAGAATTTATAAAACATATCTACAAGAGCTGTCGGATATTTGCCGCGACTACTTTTGGGTATTTTGCCATCCTAATAACACCATATGGGTGTTATCAGAAACTGACGAGGGAAAAGTCGAAAAACCTCGTGCGCCTGGTGGCATGACTGGTGGTGTTGAATTCGAAGCGATGGGATACTTCGTAGGCCATTCTGTCAAGTTCCGCTGTCCCATATTGACCATAGCCCATCCATATAGACGACTCATCTTAAGCTGCTAAACGCCATAGCAAGCAATGTGGCTGATCTCAACCTCCCGAAAGATCACGACCACTCGGCCTACCGCCTCCACTCAGATCTCTTTCTCTCAGGGCTCGAGCGCATTATACTCGTAAGTTGGAATCATATGAGTCGCGCCCAAATTTGAATCCATTGTATTCTGCAGATCTCCCGGAAGGCATCCACTACTTTCTACCCCACCCTTCACCTAGAGCTTGCGCGATATATTGCTCATGTTGGACGAGCGGGATATGAACTACCCTGGACGGTTTCTAGACTCATCGGGATACCTCCACCAGCGCTGGCGAAGAACCCGACCTCTGGGCGTAACACCCCTGCTCCGACACTATCAGCACCGGCGCTGCCGCCTCAACAACCTATTGAACCTTTGCGGCTTAGTTGATTTGCAGACATATGGTGTGATGTAAACTGCTTTATGTTTTCCATATGCTACCAAGCCCACTAACGACTCAGGGGGATCTCCCTCATGAATGAAATGCCATATATATTTATCGCACACTACTTGATTGAGGTGTGGTAGCTCGCGATTTGACTTGTCTACTTCACGACTTTGAGCTGGCGAGATCTTCCTTCACCATGTCTGCCAGTTTCTCGGCAACTGCCAAGACTGCACCAGCCTATAAACATCAATGAGCGCATCTCGAAAACTGGCGCAAGACGAGTTTACCGTGTGCCCAGAAACGATTGATGGGAAAATGGATGCGTCACCCACACGCAAGCCTTGGATACCATAAACGCGGAGGCGAGAATCGACAACACCCCCATGAGAGAGTGGTGCCATCCGACAGGTGCTGGTAGGGTGGTATAAAGTTTCCACACGCTCTCTGACGATCTTTTCCAACTCTTCATCGCTCTTCAGATGCATGTCATGATCGAGTATAGAGTTTTTATCGCTGTGATCAAGGCGGGAGGCCAATGGCTCCGCTTTGGCAATCTTGAAAATCAGTTTCATGCCACGAATGAGTTTTTGAACGTCTTCAGGAGCCTCCAAGTATCTAGAGTTGTCCAATGAGTTCAAGTTCTGCAATGGAAGCGGGAGGCGTCTACTTGGGGTCAAGTACCGGACTGTCCCATGGGCTACTCGACCTCAGGGTAAGTTTTCCGGTGCTCATCGGTCTGATACAATCATCGTATGGGGGACGGTGATTGGAGGGAATGTAATTACCGTAACAAGGTTGAATGGAGCGCGACCGAGTGAACGGGGAGGATCGTGGCCCCATGGTTCTTCGTCCCGGGTTAGTCTAATCTCACGAAGCTATAAACCATCATTGGATATACCTTATAAGCGAATGGTGTAGTGAATATTTCCAGGTCAGGGCTATCTGCAGCTGATGTGCTGTCTGCGAGTCGGTTAGGGTATTCTCCGGGTGGAAAGAGATTGGGATCATCAGAGCGACAAAATGCAGCGGCTTCACCAAGCTTCGGAGAGCTGTGTCATGATGAGCAATGGCGTACAAAGGTCAAAAACGCACGTTTGAAGCTAGTGGCCCACGTTGGCTCACAAGATATTGGACAACCGCAGCTATCAGCTTCGGCGTATCCGAAATACCCTGCGGCTTGAGGAATTTGAGGGAGTTATTTTGTTTATCCTTGAAATAGATGTCGACAACGGGGTGGTCTACGAGGTTTGAGCCGACTCCTGGGAGGTTGTGCACGACTGTGATATTGTGCTTTTGTAATTGTTTTTCAGGTCCAACTCCGGAAAGCATTAAAATCTGTAGGTCATAAGGATGGTCCACAGTTACAGTGCAAGGGACTTTACTTGGGGTGACTGAATGGCACCACCGCTACCAAAATGGTTGACCAGATGGTATAGATAGAACTATAGGGTACCCACGCAACAATGACCTCGCTCCTCGCCTTGGCACGATACCGAGGGCCGCCCGCCGCTCTTGAAAATTCAACACCGATCGCTCGAATCGTATTTCCAATTTTCTCAAAAAGGATCTGCGTGACCTGTGCGCGGATAGCGACCTTGAGGTTGGGCCTAGCGAGGACATCTCTGGTAAGATACGCAGACTCAGACGATACTCTCTTCCTCTTTTCGTCTATATAAGTCACTAAGTGCAGTGTAAGTAGACCCTCCCGGGAGCTTAGTCAAACCCTTACTCATCTAGTTCAGTGGGATATAAGCATTTATTCCGACCAGGAGAGACAATACCCACCCGGTTTACACCGCCAGTACTCGTGATGTTATTGAAATTGGCGCTGTATGGAATACCAATCTTCATGCATGCATCAATGAAATCCTTGGACGATTGGGAAATGTCGCTGAAATAGCCGACTCTAACTGGACCGTCAGCGCCCTTCGTTTTTGGATCAAGGTCAGGGTGTTCTGGGTCGTAGGAATATTTCTCGAACTTGGTGAAATATCTACCACCAATTAGTAAACAAACTACTAGGGCCTAAACCACCCACTGGCTGAAATTCTTCCACGACCAAGAATCATCTTTGTTGAGATCGGCCCATTGATCAAAATCACCTGGTGCACCGTACTGCGCCCTAATTTACTTTGAATAGATGGCGTGCAGAAAAATTCTCAAGAATTACATTTGTGCGTTGATTGAGGAACCTCGTGAAACGTGTCAGGTGCTAGCGGATGATAAAAATGTCGGAACTCACAACCACCCAGCATTTTGCCTTGGAACATAGTGAGTCACTGGGGAGTAAGGACACAATCATTCTACGAACCCCTCGGCCAAAGTTTACTGGACCCTTGAGCATTCACTTGTGGCTCTGTACAAAATTTGTGCACATGACGGCTGTGAAACAATAGAGAAAATGCGGATGGGATGCGGCTAAAAAGCAGCCCACGGCCACTGTTGTAAATGAAGTTATTGGGCGTCAAATTCACATTCTCATACCGGAGAATACGCACCTTTCCCCAGATTCCAAGACCAGGACGCGGATGTGGGGCTCCTCGGTCAACCGAGCGGCAAGAACACAGCCCGCGGTACCTAGGAGTATACGGTCGTTAATGGGCAATATACTAGCTAACATGAAATTTACTGACCTCCACCTACGATAATCACATCGAATTCATCAAAATCCAGGTTGGACTCATTTCCAACCGGCTTCCCCACACGAGACAGGTCTTCAATAAATGGCTTCCCACCCATTAGTTTCCAACGCAGAATTGCCACGGCAATTGCAGACAACCAAATCAATCGTCCGTGTCCAGGTATCAACCGCTTGGATGAGTAGGAGAGGAAAACCAATATTAAGATGCTGGCGCTGCGACGACAAAGCGAACCAGAGAGCATCTGGATTTTAAAAGACTTCGGCCGTTGAAGTGGAAGTAGAACCACAGCTTGCACCATCAATACAATACGGATGCAATAACAAACATGTGCATAACCACAGGCGCGCAAGTTGATGTGGTTATTGTTCAGAGTGATCGAGTCCTCCAGCGCTTAGACTACACTTGGCACAGCTGAATCTTATCCCAGGTTGGTTGAGAGTCCCAATCGTTTTTGAGGATCGGACAAACGGAAGCCCCGAATTAGGTCACAGGCATCAGTACGTTGCCGGTCACAGGACACGGTGGCGTTTGATGGGAGAATTGACCATGGGTGTCCGAATGAAAATATGTGGTTTAGACTTGCGACCCTGCATGCACTGCAGCAAGGGACCCAATAAATAAGTAGACTAATTCACAGTGGGGGCTATTGCGCACCCGTTGCTGTTGTTAAATGCCGATGCTTCTGGATGTAAGTACATGTGCCACAAAGTAATGATCCACCAGTGAAACGAGGGCAAGAAACCACTTCCATCAGCGGCGAAGACGTGAAAAAACCCGCTTTGCGAAACCCAGGAAACTGGCATTCGGTGGGACGATTTCCCATCTTAGGCTAATCAGTCGGAAAAAGAAGAGATTTTGGAGACCCGTACCGTACAATCAGGTCCCCCCTTCCAACGACGTGGCCCCTATCTCTTGTCGGC
Organism: Collybia sp. MG36; assembly: GCA_003313185.1. Classification (NCBI taxonomy): domain Eukaryota; kingdom Fungi; phylum Basidiomycota; class Agaricomycetes; order Agaricales; family Clitocybaceae; genus Collybia; species Collybia sp. MG36. Next base: position 16,207 of record QGOG01001467.1, read on the forward strand.
ATACCAGCCCCCCGAACAACATGGATTCCTTTGAGTCGGTGCTCCTGAAGATAATTAATGTCGAACCATAATGATCCACCGTCAATTCCTGTGAATGCGACATTTCCTGGCTGTCGCTTTAGGCTATCAACCCAAGGCAAACGAACGTCCATGACGAGATCGTCAAATTGGCGGGAGAAGGCATGGTGTGGGGTCTCTTGGATAACGAAAGCAATATCTTGGAGAGTTCCATTACTTTGCTCATGGCCAACGCCACGGCAGAGAATCTTAGTCCCCTGTTGACAGCCGGGTGGTATATCAACATCAAGTATTACCATTTTAGTTTGTCCTGAGCGAAAGCGACGGGGAATCCGGAAACGACAGTGTTTACCATGGTAAAGCTCTTCGAGTGAGAGAGGGAGTGGGTGGGTCCACTCCTTCGACAAACCAGGGCCAGGCGGTCTCGGTGTTCTGGGGGTGGGGCGGATGGGGATTGTGTAACGGGGGTAACTCTTGGGCTGAGGAGCATTGTGCTGCACGTTGCAAGGTATGTTTTTTGACTTGGATCGCGAGGATACACTAGCAAGACATGACCCCATGAGCGAATCTAAATCGAAAAGGTGAATTACCGTTGCCTTGGCTTATCCGTTAATTTTTGTCCCCGCGTTGTATGCGGGTGGGCGGGCTTTACACACGATCCAGGGTTTTCCCCGGGCTTGAAGGATTCAGGAGGTCGAAAGGAAGCTTGTTCCTCGTGATACGAAAAACTTTGACGCGGTGGAATTGTGGGGAACGCAGGCACATCGCATCCCGAAGCCGGGTGGCGGCGGGGGTTGAACCGTAGATGGCGCCAGGAGCCCGCGGGCAGCTTGAGACCTGATGGAGGGGTGGTATGTGAGTCGCTACTGGGGTGATTGAGAAGCAGGGTGTTGACATCGGAGCCAATTGATGTTGTTGATTGGTTGCTCTGCCTGTAGGATCCGGATATTACGAGTGCTGGTTTGGGTCTTGAACATCGATGGGCCTCCGTATGTTGGTAGTCACGGTCAAGTGCTTTATACGCTGATTGTATCTGAATGATGAACACACAGTTCATATCTAGCCTACCCAGCTGGGTGCCGAATATACCTCGATGAATTTCTTCGTCGCAATCTCTTTATCCCCAAGATGCCGATCAGGGTGCCACCGGAGGGCCTTGGAAATATTAGAAACCTTGGAAGGGTTGACAGGCAAGGCGTCACCATCTCGCGATAACCTTTTTTGATCTCGTCTGGGGTAGCGTGGCCAGAAATCCCAAGGGTTTGGTGGTGGGTTATCACAGGCATCGTCGCGTCTCTGGGGCTGCGAGCTCAGTAGCGCTAGGTGCTAGTCTTATGGAACGGCTGGATGTGATCTTAAACTCTTATCATCCTTGTTACGAACTAATGGAAGTATTGGTAGATCACCAAAAAAGTTAATCGTGGGCTAGATCGGGTGAATTATAGAGATAAATCCTATGCGTTGGTCATTCTGGATCGATATCGCCTCATGTGAGGCATGCTGAAGAAATGTCGGGAATGAACTTGTCGAAGATTATCCGAATTTCCATACATTGGGTAAAGAAAGAAAGAAAGAAAAAGCTCCCCTGAGTGCTTGAGTCTTCCTTTCAGCTGTTTCGAGCGTTTTCAGTGTGATCTGGAGCCTGGCGGCCAGGATGAACAGTTCCACTGGAATTTGGTAATCAAAATTGTCGTGGGAATTTCCTCTTTTAGAATCAATCATCGACCAGCTCCCCGGACCCTCGAATCCTATCGACCATCCAAGGCGAACCGATATCGATAACAACAGACCTGGAATAGCCCGCTCAAGATCGAAATTTGTCTCTCAAGGTGGTCATTATTCACTAATCTCAGACTCAGTGGCTCGGATAGCACCACAAACTCTGGTGTATCAACCTCTTGCATCTGGAGGGCTCCTGGTGGATGACGAACAGCGAATTCACTATCTTGATTCATCATTGACGTAACTAGATGTGCTAAAAATTGCGACGTGCGACCGTTCAACGTAAATGTGTCGACAGCGCAGCTGGATAGCAGAAGTGCTTCCTGGTTATCTACATCCATGGCCACATGGAATCCCCCCCCCCCCGCCAGGCAAAACTACACCATGTGACCTTAGATTCCGTATCATCCAAAAATAACAATATTAACACTAGTGTTAATATTCGTGTTCTCGGCCCCGCCCCAACAACATAGACAAGTTCCATTAGTTCCAGCGGCCCCGCACGGGTGATGAGCCGCCTCCACCCCGGGAGCTGGGAAGGGGGCAGCGCCTGCCACTGCGGAATCACATTCATCCCCGTAGCCAAGAAAACCTACTTGTAGGCTGGCCTTTTATTTTACCATCACGGCTCACCATCACAACCCGATCTATTAGTAAATTTTCTGCCTTCTTGATCGTCTGCTCGACCATAGTTATACCTTGTTCACGAATGGACCCAAATGATCAATTGAATTTTACACCAAAACCTGATCATTTGGACAGCTCCCATCTTCTTATCATGTCAGGACGCCTACCATGACGTGTCAGGGCACATATCCCCGATGGAACCCATAATACGCGCCTTTTTCGAATAAGGTGATGGTTGATATACCCGCCGGATCAGATATCGCGCACCCACAGGCAACCGTCAAGCTGCCACTTACTTTGTTCTCTTGCTGACGTTGCATGAACAGACTGACACAAGTTGGTGTGCTATGTAGCAGATGGTGGTACGGGAAGCACTGACGTTAATCACGAATCCGTTTGACAACTGACGACCCAGCGTTACCCACGATAGTTTCGCGGCTCAACCAGGGGAAACGGGGCCTTGATTTGGCCGCACAGATCAAATGAGACAAACCCGATTGACGCCTTGGGTGGACACAAACCCAAAAATTACTTTGATCTACAAGGCACGAATCAGTGAATCTGCTACGCTGGGATCTTGGTATGACTTTAGCCGCTGTTGTCCCCCCCCAAGCGCTGGATCCCAATACCCAGCATCAAGTTTGAAATCTAGTAACCCCCACCCGTGGGACCAACATCCAGTCCTCGTGGTACTAGCTGCTACCAACTCACATCAGCCTCAACGTCAATGTGAGCTCCATAACCGCTTAACTCTTTTCCCAGCCGACGCTGCATCTAGATATCACCTTATTGGTTTCTCCCAGACAAAAATTCCCTTGGATCGACTTTTTGGGTTCATACACAGACAAGCAAAGCTCCCGGGATCCCCAGCCCACGGTCAATGGTAGTATGGCAGCCCGCTGCTACTAGATGCCAAATGGGGGAGTGCTCTAGCTGCGCCATCACCGGTCTGCGACTAGAACTTGGAAGCATCCTATTGGTAACCCAGGTTCAGGAATATCAATAAACACTCATCCCAATGATCCCATGTAATGATATGTGACCCGGACTCCCCGACCTGATGATGTTCCCTTCAGATCCACACGACACCTAAATTCGCGGACTATGAGATAATAATACCGTTGGCGTACATTGTTGCCGTTAGCTACTACCAACAGCGGCTCCATGCCGCGATTGTTACCGCTTTTGATAATTCCCCAAACCCACTGGACCCTCTGTCACGCATGATGCAGCAATATATCCTCCAAAGGCTCAGTATCACCGCAACATCTACCCGGCGATACAGACTAACGTCTCGGCAGCTGCAGGCCCTCAAGACCATCATTTCATGACAGTTCCCCATGCCTTTGATTTCCTGACAGAAGTTTCGCTATCACTGTCAATTCTTGGCATTACTACGAACTCCCTCCGTGCCCACTGTTTATAACATGCAGAGATATCCCGGCAGGTATCACTCCGGTTTTGGAGATATCACCCCATTTGAAGCTGTCAAACTTGATACTTATATCTGTGGCGGGTGTGATAAATATACATGAGGGTACCATAGGGATGGCCCCCTACCCGGCGAATTCAGGCGGACCTGCATGCAGATTCCAAGCGTTCACAGTTGGTCAAGGTAACCCCCGACGTATGACTACCTATTAGTCCGCATTCTCGGGGATGGTTCTATGAGCCTAAATCTTGCGTTGTGTAGTGCTACTACTAGCACTTGGTGGTTGCGGTGGCGGTGTCAAGGACCCACGTGGGAGAGACCACAGTGGCTCTACGACAGAGTGGTCATCCGTTGCGCTCATAAGTATCCTTTGATTGCTCCAGTCCACTCCACTGTGAGCCACGCTGCGCTCACGATTTTTAACGACAAACATAACGACTACATGTATCTTTGCTGAAACCATATCCCTAAAACCAACACTCATCCTGCTCTCATAACATAAAATTATTTATCATGCCGACAACTCCAAATTCCAAACTTGGGTCACTCTTTCTGCTCTGCTTTTCTGTCTTTATAGTGAAGTGTGGTGTGTCTGCTTACACTGCCGTCCCAAGGTCACTTCGGTTATACGTTTGAATGGAGCTGATGCTGATCGCTACCTCCGACAGGTGGGGGCAGGCAGCTGTTTTGGTCAATAGTGATCTATATATCTACGGCGGAAAGACTGATCAATATAACGCATATTCATACACATCGGCGCAAAACAACGACGACTTGCTCTACCTCTCCTTGTTATCTTCGTTTGATAGCGCCTCGCCGCCATGGCAGCTTGTTGCTAACTCGACGAACACCACAACATCCCAGGGCCCTGCCCTTTCGTGGCATACCCTCTCCGCTTTCAACACTTCCGAAATCCTCCTCTTTGGTGGGCAGCCAGGCCCCAGTTCCCCGACCGTCATTGTGGACGCGGCTGATTCAGCCCTTCTTCTCAATGTGTTCAATCGCTTAAGGCCAGTATGGATAACTGAGGCTATAGGCTGGGCTCTTGAACCTCCTCGCCGAATACATCACACCACCATCAGCACATCATCAGGACTTATCTTCATCATTGGTGGGGAAAAGGCAGATGGATCTGGGAACGCCCTTGCTGATCATTATGTATTTGATATCGACATGCCATCATTCTACCGTATTTCCAACGAAAATGGCCCTCCAGATATCACTGGCCATGGTAGTGTGATCCTCCCGGACGGGAGGCTCCTCGTCTTTGGAGGATACTGCCAATCACAGAGCCGACTCCTCCCCTTTTCTACCATCTGGGTTCTTGATACGACACAACCGTTCGTTTGGACAACTTTACTCGTCTCAAATTCGCTCCTTCCCAGCCCCCGCAGAGCATTTGTTGCTGTGCTACTGGCGGACGGCAGAGTCCTCATCCACGGGGGAAGCGATACTAGTTTGCAGACCAATTTCCCTGATGGTTGGATCCTGGATTTATCACAATCACCAGCTGTATGGACACAAGTCGACGCCTTGACGCACGTTGGCGCCCGCAGGGATCATTTTGCTGCAGTGTCTGGGAATCAGGTTATTTTTGGTTTTGGTGAGTGGATATCCGCCCACAACTCACATCTGCTGATCGGATACCAATGCAAGGCTATGGGAATTCTGGCCCAGCTAGCGCCCCCTTGATTGTTTACGATGTCCCAAGCAGTACATTCAATCCGACGTTTACACCCCCCAGTTCACCACCTACTACTATGACAATACCAGGTCCCAGTCAGACCCAGGGGTCGGGCCCCCCAACTGGGGGACACACCTCCGGTGGCGTCCACCCTACCACCACCATTGGTCCCAACCCAAACCAAGGTGATCCGAATGAGGGAAAGGATAAAAATTCAACAGCCGCTATCGCTGTCGGAACAGTGTTCGGTATTCTTGGCCTGATCGCTATTGGGATTGCTGGAGTATACTACGTTAAACGACGGAGGGTTGCTCAAGAAGAAGAAGGACGCTTCATCACACTCAATCAGGATGATAATGATAGCAACTCCCGACTTGGAGCGGGCATTCCGGCAGCAGGGCCAATTGAAGAAAAAAATCCTCACCACGGCTGGAGCTTTGGGGTGCTCAATTCTATCGGTTTGGCCAGCGTTGTTGCGGCAGCGACTGGTGGCCGTGGAGTGACGAGGGAGCAGCAGAGGCGCGACATGCTTGCCGATGAAGACACACGAGAATTCGGCGAGTGGTACGATGCCAGGCGCAGGGGTGGCACCGATGATACCTGGTCATTAAGAAGTATTCTCGGCACGAGGAGGAGGAGTCGTGAACCCAGCATTATTAGCACGCGCCCCAACACTCCTTGGGGTGAGAAGACTGATCCATTTTCAGACGGAACTGCCCTTATGCAAGATGGCGAATCAGCGTACACGCGTAGCGGAGCTAAACCTCGACCACAGTCTCGCAGAGAATTTAGTCATTCTAGCACTATAAGTCGGATGAGTTATTCCGACCCTTTCTCCGACCCAACGCAGGAGTCACTAGTCCCTCACGGTGTCAATATATGGCATCCAGAAACTGCGCATGCAAATACCGCGCTGCCACCTCCTGCTCTCCGAACTACCCTTCCCTTTGCCACAGATGTTCACACACTCAGTCCACTCTCCGAACACACGTCTCATAATGACCCACCGAGTTCGGTGTCGTCACACGCCAACTCCAACGAGCAAGTCCTCAGTCCGTTTGAGAGTATGTCTCGCGCCACCTCGCGCACCTCGTTTGATTCTCCACATCTACCGGGCTCTCTCGGAAGCTCTATCATTGGTGCAAGTGCAGCACTCAACCAGCCTCTTCGTCGCAGTGACTCATGGTGGAACCGTTTTTCTCGAACCAGCTTCCTTGATCGAAATTCGAGTGATGCTTCAAGGCGGTCTGGCGGCATGTTGGACATCCGCGACCCCAATCCCCCCCCACGACTCATCCCAATCGAAGAGAGTACCCACTCTGGGTCCCCTGAGGGCGATTCCCCTGAATCCCGCCGCGCGAATTCTATCACCCGCGGCCAGGCCCTATTGAAACAACCGGGGGGTTCAAAGGTTTACGGAGCTCATGGAAAGTCCATGTCGTCAATTCAGACCGCAGACTCAGAGGCGATAGAACGCATGGCTGGCACAATGGATGTTATCCAACGTGCTGCGACGACAGGGAGCCACCGGACATCTGGCAGTGCCAGTACCCACCTCAGCATTGACACTCACTCCAACCTCGACAGTTCACATGACACTCACGCGAAGCATGACACTGTTGTGGTCACATCGCCTATGGAAATGACACATACAGACGTGGTTAGCCAGGTCAAGTCCCCCCCCCTGGAACCACCACTACAGGAGATCCTTGTCAAAACACCACCTTATACCCCCACCAGGCCAGTACTCACGGATGAACAAAGATCCCGCCCCCCAAAGTCTGATACTGTAGTCGCTGCCCGCATTCAGGCTTACGAACGACGCCTTTCACTCAGTCAGGAAACCCCAAGCCCTACCAATACTAAACAACGTGAGGATCGATCCAAGAGGCCCAATCAGATACAATACGGACTAGCACCCAGACTAAGCCTTTATGTGGCAAATCCCGATCGTGACAAGAACGCCTCCAGTGACTCCTAGTCGTCCAACCCCAATATTCCGCGCCGTGAACCAATCATTGTCCCTTTCATCCTCATTGTGCTCCATATTTCTCACGTCAACCCTTTTCATCAATCACACCACATGCTCGCACATTTCTATTCGGGTGGGACATAGATTGGATCAGTCATCCTGCCTTCAGAACTAGGCCTTTCTAAACGACCTTACGACCACATTCATGATTCGTACTTCGTTTTTGTTGTTCTTTTCATACTTAATTTATCAATTGGCCTACTTGTATCATCAGCATGGGATGGTCTTTACCATAAACAAACATTTGGCTGTATTCGTTTGAACATAGCTGCACACAACATATCCTGTCGGACGACGCATCATATCAGTATTGATACGATACAACACCCTGTGTATTGTGGGGCAAAGAGTCACATCAAGACGTTGGTTCGCAAGCCCACCGACCGACCGGCCATTATAACTCCCTGTAATTACCATGAGGTCCAAGCTACCATCCAAGGTGGAGCCTTGGCAGTACTGACCGAGCTGTGGGACGAACTCGTGTCCTCATGAAATATCAAACCTTCAACTTGGGGCTATGTAGCAAGAATGGAAGCACCATCATGGGATCCCACGCCAGATAACCCCTGTCATTATCGTCGATAAATAATTATTTGGAGGCTGTAGCCCATCCCTTTGATGGATTCCTCGACACCCACACGGACCGGCTAGCAAGGTCCACACTGCCCTCCTCCAAACCAGAAACAATGGAACAATAATGATTCTTGCTTCATCATCAATCTGCAGGGATACCCATGGATCATGTACCTGTCGATCGAGGTAACAGCTCTTGGAGAATGCGATAAATGCACTCACCAAACACCCGGCTTTGCAGCATCCTGAGGAAGCACGGGGTGGGATTGCTCGGGGAAATCTCGAACGTGTATGGGTTTGTAATATTGCACCCAGCCGGATCCGTGGGCTCCCCAGGAAACTTGCGTACCACGACCCTTAGGCCCTTTCGTTGACGTTTGACATAATCTCATTTATGGCTTTCTCTGGGAATGTCATGGATGCGAATCGGACAGACCCTCTCCGTTTCTGTGATGGAATGTGGGATCGGGTAGGTATAGGCCCCCGTCAATGAATTGATCTCAGCGAGTTCCCAGCGAGGCGAAGAATGTATTAGCGCCGGGCGGCTCTTAGTGTGATAGCACGATAAGCATTTGGGCCAATTCAGAATTCAATGCCGCAGTCCTGTGTCGCATGGAGACGATCAATGATGATTGTTTGGCCCTAATATTCCGAACCTAATATCAAAGAGGGTAGGTCAAAATCAATGATGGAATTCTAGTTAGTCCTCCAGGCTTGTTGGTTCAAACTTCAAAACGGGGCGGCTAGAAACGAACCCATCGGTTGTAGTGATTTTCCAACGACTTCAGGCCCAATTCAAAATAATCGCGGGGTTGCAAATCTCTTGAGTGAATGCGATGTAACCATTGACGCGTCTCATGCAGGTTGCTCCTCACTCAAGACAGAACATCTTTACGGCTGTGGTCGACTTAAATGAGTCGATACTCGATTGATCAACTTGGTTGAAGGTGCGGCCATCGAAGTGATTTGACCAGTCTGTTCTGTTGCGCAGAATATATTCTGAATCACGCTACATGAAGGTTTAGCATGGGCGTACCTGTGATTTCACGGTAAAAAATGGCATCGTCATCATGCGGTGATCCTTCTGACCTGCCTCGATGGGTTCATATGATGCTCGGCTTCAAATACCACCGCCGTCCGGGCCACACACACATAATGCATCATTCGGTTCCCCGGTGACGAGAAGCAAGGATATATATAGTCGAGCACTTGCACCGATGGGTCGGTGCCCGTTCCAGGGCATACTTGTAGCCATCATCTGACTCGAGTTTACAGTAAGTAGGTCAATGTGACTTAGGCCTTGCTACCCGTCTAGAACGGTGAAACGTTTTGGGGTGCATATTTGCAATTGGTGGGCTTCTCCCGCGATGCTTGGAAGTGGGACTTTAAATGGAGTAGGGAAATGAAATGACTCGTCAAGTAGAATTTTGGGTGGTATAATAAGCTCGGCCCAAATTTTATCATCGCCCCGCAGCAGCTGTTGAATCAGGCCAGCCCAGGCCGGTGTTATTGATTAGGATTTCATGAAACTGATGTTACTTCTTTCTGTCTTTGGGTATTTGTCCAGTCGCAAACGGAGAAGGGACAGCCCGATGGCCTGTATATGGGTTAGTATCAAACGAAATAGCATGTCGTGCAGCCTTACGACATGGCTGAGTCTTCGGGAACAATACCCCATGTCCGAATGGGAGCCTCAAAAACAGCATTTTCTAGGGTGTCCGAGGTCCTGGGCGAATAGAAGACGCCCACAACAAACATATTGTCAACTGACAAGTAGCGCCACCCTGTAGGATCCCGAGTCACTGCCAGTGAATGAAAGATTTTCACGTGCTTCGTTGATGATTGCCATCGTGGTTGGTGGACGTTCAAGGCTGCAGGGTTTTGAGCTAAACTGATTCTCTTAAACCGACCGAGAATCCGAGGGCAATGCATCATCTGCGTTTCCAGAGGTACAAAACAAATTGTCAGAAAGATTTATGCGGCCTCAATCTCCTCGAGATACTTCTTTGAGTCAGCCGTATCCACGGACTTCAACACCTGTCAAAGAAAGGAGGGAGATAAAACAATGGACTAATTAACAAGTCATCCATTAAATTGAAATGATCAACCGACCTCTGATAATTTCTGGACATACTTTACACGCGCATCTTCTTTGGACGTACCCTTGACCTCGTTCCATGCGTCCCTGGAGAGATGGTAAGATCAGATCAAGCCGGATTGATTTTGATTTTGATAGCACACACCATTTCTTCTTGCCGACAAAGTCCAACAGGCCGGGCCGCTCTATGTTGACGTCGCCCACTGTAGCTGAATTGTCCGGCGGGTTCAGCAACAGAAGAGACGAGTAGGAGAATGGGGAGAAACGTATACCTTGCTTGTAATATTTGTAAAACTGTGATGCAATAGATCAGCAATCAATTTTTAGTGGGACATTCAGCATACTACCTCAAGCTGGTCGTCTTGCGAGGGCTTGATCGGACCATCTTTGGGCAAACCCTGGACGATTTCAACGGCTTTCGAAAATTTGGCCTCGGACATGTCTGCGATATTGATCAACGATACGATTGAGAGATTGTTGTGGCTGGTGGCATTGATTCCACCAACCCAGCTGATGTGATCTTCGCGACCGGATCACGTGCTATGCTTGCGATGATGATCACGTGACACAGGTAATCGACACACCGTCGAAATTGGGACCTTCCTCAAATCCCAGAACCAGTTGACAA
>QGOG01001484.1:0-24706 GCA_003313185.1 Collybia sp. MG36
CCGCCACCTCTGTATGTTTCGGGGTCGATTGATGGTGTTGATTCTGACGATTCCTGTAGTTTCGACCTGCGTACTTTTAGTTTTCATCACATTTGCTGTTCATGTAGCACGAGATGCAATCAACCATTCCTACTCTGCCTTTGTGAGACCATAGCCCATGAATTCGCGCGAAAAAAACAGCCAACTGGCAATTTGGAACCGTACGTGGCTCCCGGTAGTGGTAGTGTTCTTATCACTGAACTGTGATGTCAGTCCGTTTGATATTATACTCACGTGAATGCAGCTCGGAAAGATGGGTACCAACGAGCCATACCGTTTGGTGCATGTTCGCGACAGGGCTTGGAGCTTCCGGCGCCATTTCAAATTAACCGCAGTTTGCCTGCCGACTTTTACTAGCTTTCATCTCAGTTGGGAGGGTTGATATGAAAAGTGGATTGCAAGCCGTTGAGTAATTTCAGTGTAGGAGCGTTTATTCCGGCAAGACATGGAGAACAATTAGTTCCCATGGTCTACTACTTGCTGAATCGCGAACAGATCACCATACAAATGGGACCATGGCCGCCCGTGATTTAGGGTACGCTTTGCCGAATTCTTTCTTATAATTTCGGTGCTTCTTCGACGCCCAGAGCCCCATAGTTCCAATGGCGACAGCAGAAAAAATATAAGCTGGTGGAGGATCAATAACAATGGCGAGATGATTGTGGCCAAACGTACCGGCGATACTTCCGGTCAAAACACACACAACAAGCCAGCTCAGCCCCTCAAAGAGGTAATTGGGGAAAGAACTGTAGGTAAAGCCGTAGCCTTTGGGGATGTTACGCTCACGCGACCCAGCCGCGCGGAGAGAGCGGAGCGTCAGATGGGTGCGGAAATTGGATAGCTCGAAGAACTGGAACGATTTGGGCGTCAAATGAATCCATAAAGTACCACGGAAGAAGAACTGACAACCCAAAGGGCGGTACATGACCATAGGAACCAATCTTCGTTTCTAAACGTGCCAAGGATACGACTCGAGGATGCTGAAAATGAAGGCCGATAGACGTCGAAAGCGAGAAAGAGACCTGCAGGGCGAGCCCAGGTGGGTTGGTCCAGGTGCGGCTAATGTAGGATATAAGAACAAACCGCTCAATATATGATAATGTGCCGAGCTATTGACATGTCAATGCATTGGTTTTATGGTTTGATGGCAGTCTTACTTTCTAAATATAAAGGAAAATGGCATTGTGCTGTGCGAGAATCGGTGAACGCTAAAGGCTGTTGAGAATACTTTTCACACGAGGCGGAACGCTCACAATATGGTTTCCAGCTCTCGTTTTAAGAAATGCAGCATGACAAAAGCGAATGCGAGTCTATAGCCCCGAATTGAATTACAACACAAGCCTGGTGATGAGGAACCCACTTCTGCACGATACTGTGTTGCACATCTCGGCCATAAAAAATTTTCGGATAATAATAAAAAAGTGGGTGGATGACAAGCGGGCCGGCCTGCGAGGTATATAAGGGCAAAACACCAGCAACGAAGGTGAACTCACGTATTCCACCATGAACACAGTCCGCCAACTTGCCTGCCGACCCAAGTCTTTAATTTGAAGATCTACGGGAGGGAGGGTGGACAATTTGACATCGTCGTGTAAAGCGACCTTCGAATCGTAGAGCGACAGCTTTTGGCGCACTGTCTCGAACTAGCAGAGGGGGGAGAATCAATTCTTCTGCGCTGTTGAACAATCCCAATACTCCTCACCTTGGGAAACTTGGCGTTTATGACGCGCTTCACGTCCCCTACCGTGGCGTTGTCATCGAATTCGGCTGTAATGGGAAATCCACGCGCAAATGGTGGGGGTTTTGAGACTGTAGTGATTTTAATGGTTCTCATTGTTTCAGAAAAACCGAAGTCGCAAATCGGTTTCAAATGATCAAAACAGACTGGGACGTGTTTTGCAAAGAGACGTCCGATAACCGTGTGAAACCCGGCCCACCAACGATGCCGGCGACTGCCACGTGCTTGTCCTGATCTCAAAAAACTTATCGGGTGCTTGGGAATGGGTGAAATCATCCTCCGTATCGGTGGAGAATCACCACAGTAATCAAACAATTCGAGGCATTGTCATGTAAACACAAAGTTTCTCGGCAGGAATGAATTTAACGGAGGCAGAGACGTAGTAAAAGTCAAAATGTCCCAGTCAAGCGGATATCCTTGCTGGACGCGCCAACATAGACGGTGAACAAGCCCGCGGGTCGAGTCCAGCTCTGGCTTGGTGTATCCCAGACGCTTTTGAAGTAGAATTAAGCATCAAACGACTTATCAAGGTTTCCTAGAACCTTACCTCATTTCCCTCTGGCTGATGGAGATGGTCACCTGTGAGCTGGCTCCTATATCGAGTATTACCTCCTCGAATCCTCTCAAGACTTTCTTTGGTTCTCCCGCGATCGCAGGATATGCGAGATATAGCTGGGGAATTTCTGTGCCGGCAAAGGCACCGGTATTTGCAACGGTGAACACAACCACCTGGGACGTCCCAGATGCCGATATTGACAACCCCGAATATGTAAAAGTTGTGTATGAAAGACCGAATCCGAATTCGAAGCGGGGCGAGATATTTTGGGCGTCCATGTACCGGTAGTCGAGGAGGAGTTTTTCGGTGTACTCAATCTACAAATGCTTGAATTCCACAATCTTACTGGAGAAGGTTGATACTGACTTCGGGGAACCCGAGGCTGTTGTATACAATTGACGTTCCGTATGCAGCCTCATTCTACCACCTATGATGAACGTGTAAGCAGGGCCTGAGTTCGAGGTCTCTTACATCTGCGATGCTGAATGGTAATCTCCCGCTGGGATTACTCTTCCCATATAAAACATCAACAATGGACGGGCCTGTTTGTTCGCCGGGAGCACCAGCATAAATGATACCAGTGACGTTCGGGTTGGTATTCCAGGGGACGTAAACTGGTCCCACCGAGTGAATAACGGCAATGGTGTTATTACACACCGCAGCAACGCGCTCGACCTGACCAAACGCGTTGTGTGGTCAGATTTTTCGTCAGCACCGATCAACTCACCAAGCTACCGCCTTTCCACCACAGGTTCAAGTCATTCCTGTCACCCATATTACCAACGACTGTGTCATAAGCCCCCAATTCACCACTCATGCTTCGCAAAGATATCAGTCAGAAACAAGAATTTGTGCAAAGAACTGACGCGTTTACAAAGACAAATGCAACGTCTTTACCTTTGGCAGCATTGGCACCACCGTCGAGGTCATTCGATAGGGAGGCAGTAATGGTTGAGGATGCTCCCACAAACGAGGCAATTGCGTCAATTGGTGGCACAATAAACTCGAGTGAATTTGAGCCCGAGCCCCAGCTAGCAAGGAGTTGGTAAGGGCAATGTGAAAACCCACGCATTCACATACCCAATAGACATCGTCCCGTCATTACATTCATTCAAGTCATTACATTTTAGATTAGGCATCGTCGCGTCTTGGCCTATCACCGCCATCGTCTTGATCTGCGAGGCAGCTATCGGGAGTCCGCGAACGGTTGTACCGGTGGGCGTCCCCGTGGTTGTGATTCTGTTGTTTTTGAGTAGAACAGCGGATGCCGAGGTGATTTCTCGCACGAGTGCGGTATGGGCTGGGCTCCTGACATTAACATGCAGATTTCTAGCACCGGAGCCGTCGGGTTTCTGCGCATCAAAATTGACAGGTGGGTAGCCCTAGACATAACTTAGATGAGATGTAGTATCAGATAGGTGGAGCACCAACAGCATCTTGACCTAGACGGTACCATGGTGCGAGGACCCGTGATACCATCTGGTCCAGCCTCTAGTGTGCCTTGAATGAGGAGAATACGTGGGATCAAAGATGGGGCGCTAACATCTATTGTAACTGCGTTGCTAATGACGGCGTTCTTGAGCCCACTCCGATAAACGCCACCACCTAAATGTTATTGGCAAATAAACTACGCGGACGAAAAATGATTTACCGATGAAGATACTGTCCCCAGGCTGCTCCATGTCAAGCCCCGCATTCGCGTTGTCTGCTGCTGAGTCATGTGTGGCACCCCAATCGCTCACCACAAAACCTGTTCATAATCAATCGTAGTGCCGGCGAACAATAGATGACATACCTTTGAATCCATCCTTCCGCAGCAATCCAGCAGGTCCGAGCAGGGCGGCGTTGTGGCATGAGGATGTTTCGTTGACGCGATTGTAGGCGCACATCACGGAAGCCACGCCGGCCTAAACCCTTTAAGAGTGCTTCGTGAGAGTACAAAGCAGATAACCGGACCTCAATGCTTCGAAGAAATGGATACCAATATATCTCATGCATTGTTCTGTCATCGACATTTGCGGTGAAACCGTAACGCCAGTGTTCTTGATTATTGGCAATGAGATGTTTCGCACACGCCATGACGCCCACACCTTGCACTCCGGTGATTGTTTCAAAAGAAGCCTCTCCATTGAGGTACGGATCAGGCCCAAAACTATGCGCAGATCAGGCCATGTTTGTTTAAAAAAATCTGACTACCTCTCCCATCCACGCCCAGCTTTTGGGTTGCGCATCTGGTTTCTTTGCCGTCACTTGGTGCATGATGAACATAAATCGATAATTACAATATCCATGGCCGGCCCTAGGAATACACTTTTTATTGATGATTCGTTGTATGGCCTCCGACAAAATGGTCTCCACACTTACTTGACGCCCTTGTCGCGAAATTCCTCTCCGAGCGCCTGGCCTCTGGCTCGCATGAGTCTCCTGCTGAATGTGGAGGCAACGTTGATCCCTGATGGAAACCCGGTCACGTTTTTTACGAGGCGAAGCCCAGCAGGCCCGTCGTTGAAACAGATTGAGGGAATCCCAAGCCGCGGAACGGGTGCCGTGTCGCCCACGCATCGACCTATCGTTTTTGTGTCAGAAGCCGAAAAAGAAGACGCGATGCTCTACAAACGCGCTGAGTTAAACTGTCCCGTTCCTGCGAGGATACCGATTTTTTCATCAGTCGTCATTTGTGCAACGACACCGTTGGCCAACGCGTAGGCATCGTCCCATGATCCTGGTTGAATTCAGCAGGGATGCGAGGAAACAGCTGCGTACTTGCGGGTTGTGAAAGCGGTACCGCGGCCGCAAGCAAATAACAGGAGCAGAAATGATAATATCATTGTAGTTTGGAAGCTGAGAGAGCCTCTGAGTCTCTTTGACTCTCATTTAAACCTCCCACGCGGACCACATTTCGTCGTCGTTCTCCCGGGTTCCGATAAGCGGGGGCGACAGTACCATATGGAAAAAACCCGCGTGGTCGCCTGAACGTTGCCTAGTAGTGATTCTGTTGGGCATATGCCAGGCGGACTTATCGATCCACGCCCTGCAAGAGAGCAGAGCAGAACCTGATAGCCACCGCGTGTCACCGAGTTCTGACCGAGTCGAGCACAATACAAGATACAGTCCAAGACCTCACAAGACGCGTTACGCTAGCATTAGATCGCGCGAGCATGCTGGAGGACTAATATAAGTCTGCTAGTTAGCTTTGGGATCCAACGCGCGGCGCGCCCGGGCCGACGCTGGAGTGACAGAACATGGGCAATTTGGGTGCAGTAATTCTGAAAACATGACTAGTAGTGAATACAGAATATACAGTGGCACTAGCACATAATCATGTCTGGGAAGCAACCCTCGCCACAAATTCACGACGTGGTTATCAGTTCATGTGGTGGCGGAACATCAAATTTAGTAACATCACAACTCTCAACACGTGCCTAAGCAGTCGAAGTGGCCAGGACCAATTTTGCTGCATCTGCAGATCGAGGGGTGATGGAGCATTGAAACGGACAAGGAGCACTGCAACCGATTTACCATGTGTGCCAGCAGGAATTCTCAACGAAAATACGGACCTGATTATGGACGTAACATAATCCCCAGGAATTGCGATATCATTTCCAGCCGAGTCTTTGGCCATTCGAACATTGAAAGCGGCCAAAATGCTTGCGATGGCGAGCCAGACCTGCGAGGCGCAAAATTGACAAAGTGTGATATTCAGCATCGAACAATTTCGCCAATATCCCATACCGTAGCATCGGCCAAGTGCCTACCAACGCAGATCCTGCATAAGCCAAGGGGTGACCTTGGGGGTCAATTCCAGAATTAGAAACAGATTTCGAACCCACCGTCTTCCAAAACCAAACACAATGGGTTGATCTCCGTTGAGTTCACCCTGTTCATCAAGAAACCTCTCTGGATGAAATAATTTGGGATCCTTGTAAAGGGATTCATCATGGTACATGGCCCTAATGCACTACATGAGGAGGCTCAAGACTACTGGAAGTTACAAACGCACCATATGTTGGGGAAAATGGTTGTGCCTGGATGTGCGGGATAAAATCAGCCATCTAAGTGTGCACGAAACAAAAATTGGCGGTACCTTTGGGAATATAACACCCATTATATATGTCTTCCATTTGTGTTGAATGCGGAAGGCTCAGAGGGGCAACTGGGCGCCATCTGAAAACCTCACGCAAGATCGCCTCCACATAGGGCAGCTGGTCACGATCTTCAGGAGTGGGAAGACGGGTTCCGATCACAGCATCGAGTTCATCTTGAGCTCGCTTCTGCACTGCGGGATGGGTTGCCATCGCAAGCACGAATGAGGTCACAGAAGCCGCGGTCTAGTTGATGATTAGATATGGATATTGGGCGTGCCAGGTTGAACCCGCTGACCGTATCTGCACCCGCTGCCAGGTGGAATGGTGTCAATGGGTGTAGCGCCAACACAAATCACCATACCAGCATGCCCAATAGTTGAGCTGTCTTTTACGGTCATCAGCTCTTCAGGACTGGCGTCAGGGTTTTGCTCGAGGTATTTTCCTACTATTGATGGTCGTGATATTCCGGCTGCCTACGGCCTTGAATGACTTTCTCTTGTAGGCTGGGCAGTACAAAAACACCTACCATTTTTGCCTTCACAGATTGAAATGGTATTTCTTTCATTTCAGCCAACGCCGCCTTTGATTCTTGAGCATATTGATGGAACCCGGCACCCGGAAACCAGGACGGCAGGTATCGAAGAATCGGGAACAGATTCACAGCCGCCGCCCCAGGAATTGCTGAGTTGGCCAGATTACCAACAGCTATGTCTGAAAATGTCAAAAATGGATCGCCCGCGGGATCAATATCATATCCATAGAAAATCGACATTACAACCCCGGAAGTCATCCTAAAGTTGGTGAATATGTGATCACTCAAAAACTGAGCTGGAAGTATGGGATACATACATTTTGATATGAGAGAGGAATTTCTCTGGCCCAGTCAGAAAGCCTCTGAGCATATCGTGGATCTTGGCCGCTTGAGCGGGTCGATATTCACGGACATCTTGCTTCGTCAGATTCTGGTGCAAAAATCGTCTCTGCTGGCGCCATTTCTCGTCGGCAGGCATCAATGCAAAGTTGAATTCCCAGCCCATCCTGCCGACATGAGGGGACGACCCTCTCATCTCAAAAGAAATCTTACAAATCAGCCATAGGCATCTTTGGGCGACCGGCATAAATGCGAGAACGTTTCTCAAATAGATCATTTGCGGCCTTCAGTGAGTTGACGACGATAATGTGCTGGCCAAGCACACATGCATGCACCAGATCACCTGGGGGTGTTAGTGGTGAAAAAAAAGTTGGTCGCCGACATACTATTATAATGTTTGCCCCACTGACGGTACGTCAGCCATGGATCTTTTTCGGGGAGGTCCTGGGCGTTCCCGAGAATCAGCCTGCCCTTGGGGTTGGGGGGATACGGTAAATCCCCTGGATTTCCCTGGCGGCACCTAATGAGAATCCTGACAAGCCACGCAAATAGCCAGGCGCAGGCGACTGCCAACAAGGAGGACGGATTGAGCATTGAGTTTGCGGGGATGTGTCTGCCCAGCCTGACTCTGTATTTATACATGAGCGCTTCAGTAGTCAAGGGCTTCGATTCTCCTGAGCATTGGACTAAGTTTCCAGCGACGGCATCAAATCGGCATGCTGTAAATTCCCGCTATGGGTCTCGCTGGGACAGCAGCGCAAATGTCAAAATAGGGCTCACGCGATCGATTTTCCCCACGCCACCGTCTGTTGATGACATATCAATACTAACATTGCTACGGGGATTGCAATTGAAGTTTGCATTCGAGTTTCTTCGTGAATATATGATCAATTCCAATGTTGTTTTTGCTCACAATTCTGTGCCTTTCATTTCTCCCCTTATGCTGGTGTTTGTGAATCATACTATGTTACCCCAGAGGTTCGGCACACCCACAAGTTCGTCACAAAAAAAATATCTCACCTTTGGCTGCCTGGATCGCTACCAAACTTGAGACACGTTCACTTGGGTCCTAATGGAATGTATTCCAGCAGGTTTGAAGTCAGAAGATGGAGTAGGTGAGGAGTTCTTTCGGTCGGCGTGACTCTCGCAATCGTCACTCTTGTCGCTCTAGTCCGCATCGGAGTTTGATTTTCAATAGTGCATTTCGTGATGGCTTGGAGGAGCAAATGCGATGTTGTTCGTTGTGTGCCTGACGAAACCCAGCGGAGTGTCAATTCAGCACCAGATTCAGCCTGTGACTGATGTGACTCTGACGAACTTGTGGGTGTGCCGAACCTCTGGGGTAACATAGTATGGGGAGTTTGTTGCTGTCTTTTTATTCTATTATTTGTCTCATTGTTTAGTACGGTGTTGTGTTGACAGGCTCCGCAGTTTTTACGGGTCTATTCGTCTACTGGATAGGAAGTCCAGCCTTATTTTTGAGGATTTGAAGCTCAATATCAATCGATATTCAAGCTCATCAACATGTCATGTCTGTGACGTATTACCGACACCCAAAGCCCCACACCCAACGACAACAAAGATCTATAACACAACAAAAATGATACACGAAGGACGGCAAACGTTACAAACAAACGAAGGACACGAAGGATGAAAAATGAGAAACGGAGGACAACATATGACCGATGACCGGGGATGGCGCAGCAGACACGACAAACGACAAACGATAGGTGGGACAACAAACAGCCGACGACCAATGAAGGATGGACAAGGAACCTCTCACACATGAGAGGGCACAATGGCGCACCGCTGCTCGCTGATTCACATGATCCACGCTGATTCACCTTGCCGCCTCCCACTCGCTCAACACTCTCCTGTATGTCCCTCTTGCAAGAGATGCCTCGCCCGCTCACTCGCCGCCTCTCACCCATTTGACCGTGCTCACCTGTGTGTCCCTTGCAAGAGGTACCTCGCCCACTCGCCCGCCGGCCCGCCCGCCCCAATAATTATGATCGAGGTCGCTGGGAATGTTATGCATACTCAATAGGCACGGTTTCGGCCGCTAAAATTATTGAACTCAGAAATGAAACGCTGGGGACTATCCAAGATGGGGATGGCTGCTTCTGGAAAGATCAGATTGTAATGGTCGTGGAATCTTGTGACCGGGATGTCGGGGTGTCCAGGTGTTGCGGATGGAGACCTGACAAACACCGCTGATGAGCTCGGGACCCTCCACTTGATGTCGCTACTGGAACAGTGGTGTGGTTCGAAGATGATTTAGGCGAATGACTATCCGCGGAAGGTCTTAGGATCGATGGGGCGCTGCAGACTGCCGTTTCGCTGACTGACTAGGGGATAGAGTGACCAGGGATGGACGAACTGTGAATTGAGATTGTGGCTGGGGATCGGCGTATCTTAACTGGGCCGGTGTCGAGGCAGCCAGGACAGGATAGGATGTTGGGATGTGTGCAGGGGAACATCAACATTGTAGGGATTTGACAAGCTCGGAGATGCGGTGAGTGGGTAGTTGGCGTATCAGCCTCCGCGGTGGGCAAAAGAGGTCAAGTGAACGGATGTATGACCTGAGTATGCTTCATCCATAGTTTTCTGGGGCAGATCGGTTGTGTTACTAGTCAGAAGCGCGCGCCATCGTCGGCAGAGGCATGATTGGAATTGTCAACTAAGTCCAAGGAGCAAGAACAAGTATACCGCCCATGTCGGCCGAGCGCTTGGCATAGGGTGGTCCTCACATGATGAGTCGGAAATCCCCCTCCGGATGATGGCGCCTGCTTGAATTGATGTCTTGAGGTGGAGGTTCACGTTGGCTGAGGCATCGAGGTGCAGGAAAGCATTGGTTGAGGTGGTCCACTGAGGGCAGTGACACCCGAGGGTGATAGTAATCTGTGCCTCAGTGCTTCTATTGGCTTCTGTGGAAAGATTTGCCGGACAACCACAATTGCCAGGTTTTATAATAGATTAGATTCCAGTGGGAAAACCGGATACCCCCTGTTCGAGTTCATTCATGGATGAAAGAGCTGTGCATGGTTCTGGTTGCGTGGGCCAATCCTTCTCCCCTTATACCACTTCATGGACCAGGGACGGGAATGACCCCTGTCCGCTACGGGGTGCTAAAAGCTAGCCATGCCCTCCCTGCTCCGTCGTCGCCCCCGACCCATCCACTGACAAAGGTGGACACCATTGCTTTGGCCTCCCAACCACTGAGAATCATAGCAGCAATGGCCGCAGGATGTGAGTCAAAAATGACTACATTCATGATTAAACAATGAAACCTTGACCTCTGGCCGACGCACCACGTAGTCCAAAGCCGGCAGACATACCGCCTCGAACATTGTGAATTACCCACTCGCGGTCGAGTTTGTCGTCGTCGAGAATCATAAACGCTGCTTTGAAGTTGGCGCTTGGTTGATAAACGCTACCTGAACCCCATGTAGGTGGGCGCGAGGGTTCAGTGCTCGGATGCCATATGGTCAGCAGGAACAAGAAGAATAGCTTGGTTAGTGAGGAATAGAACAATGCGAGTGGTATGAGGGAAATCTTGGACAAGAACGCTTGAGGGCTAACACAAATTGGAAGACAGAAATAGCGGACTGGAATTCACGAATGCCCCACGGGCGCAGCGTGTCCTCGATTTTGAAAACAACAAAAGTGGATATTATAATGCCGATATGAAACGCGAGGGTCTCTGAACATAACGTTAATCAGATTTACACGTACCAGCGAGACAGCCAAGCAAACTCTGATGTATGCGCTAATCGTGTGTTGCGTCCACATTGTATCTTTGAAAGGCTGCTCAGGGTCTAGGTTGATTAGTTGTTCGTCCATTGGAGAGTGAGAGACTAACTTAGGTGTGACCACCGTATGACTGGATGAGTTCATTGAGTTGGATCCTTGTCAGTCGCGACAATGCAAGCAGAAGAGCCCTCGCACATGTATCCATGAGAATCAAGGCAAAGCCGAGGCGCACGACAAGGAACCACCTCCCCTGAAAACTACGAGCGCAGCGTTTGACGGGGAACCCTGAACTACCTTCTTGCGTGAGGGTGCTCCGCCAGTTGTGCTCTCATTTATTATGTGCTCGATTAGGCTCGGTCCTGCGGTTATATAAGAGATGCCTGTACACCCCCCGCTCCAGTAGTAGAAGATCCAGTGGCACCGTTAAGCTGTCGTGTT
The DNA here is from genome assembly GCA_003313185.1 of Collybia sp. MG36. Taxonomy (NCBI): domain Eukaryota; kingdom Fungi; phylum Basidiomycota; class Agaricomycetes; order Agaricales; family Clitocybaceae; genus Collybia; species Collybia sp. MG36. The sequence goes on from QGOG01001484.1 coordinate 11,481, forward strand.
CGACATATGGGTCTGCAAAATTGGTAGTAGGAACGGGGCACCAACGCAGAGTTCTAGCCTGAGATTATTCTTCGATTGATAAATTGTGTAGAGGTGGGGTATGAAGGTAGTGCATGTGGTGCAGATGGGCATCTTTGAGATGCCTCACTTCAGATCGCCGTTGTTGATCGTGTGACTTCACCATCAACTTGAATATCAATAAATCCGAATCCACCAAACTGGCACTTGAAATCCGCTAGTCTCGTTGCCCATTTCAATGTATATACTACAGGAAATCATCACGTTCCTTGAGTCAATGATCTGAATGAACTATCAAGCTAATCTAGGCCGGTCGATCCCAAGGTGTTGGATGGTGCCAGTACCCGCCTTGTTGCCTGGCTTGGGGCTGGCCCCCCAAACATGGAGGAGAGCATATCCCCAAGAGGGTTCGCTGCTTGGTTTCGTGGAGGCGGGATAGCAAAGAACAGCATTGCAATCTCGTTGAGCACCTTCAAGTTGAACCCAATTGGTGACTGCAATAATGAATCATGGTAACACCCACCCGTCGAACCTCTGGGGAAGCCAGGATGCCTCCTTTGCTCTGATATGTACCGCATAGGCGAACCCAACTCTCCCGTATGACCTTGTTCTTATCTCCTTGTGCACGCTGGCATGTTAACACGGCAATTTGTGCAAAATTTAAAACGGAATCATTGGTCAAAGTAACTTCGCTGGTCGGGCCGACTGAAATGGGAGATGAAGTTGACAGAAGGGACGTAGGCAGATTCGCAGTGAAATGTGTTATGAATGTCCGTGCCGCAAGAATATTTCCATTGAGCAGATAGCTAGAAATAAATAAAATAAAGAATAACAGGTAAATGGATAGGAACGTACGGGAGTGCGCCCCGGAGTGCAAATGCACCAATAGCGTTCCCCTTTGCAGACCATGCAATAAACATATCCGCCAAAAGGCGGGCGCTATCTCTTTTCCCCGATGCCAGAAAATGGGTTTCAGCCAATTCAAACGCGCCCTCTAAGTGTGAGAAATCCATTTGGATAGATCATTGAAAAGTAGACTGTTAGCAAACCTTTGTATAATAATTCTCCCACATAATGTTGGAGATCTGGGTCACCAGCGGGACAAGGTCCGTGCTTGGATGACCACCTAAACCACCGTAAATAAAATACGAGAGGTCATGTAGCAACGCACGCGATTGATTTATCAATGATTGTTTTCCTCCAGGTTCCTGCGGGTCCGGTGAGAGCAATCAACTGCGTCAATCTTCCTGAGGTTATAGTCAATGCACTGCCAAAGCATTCACCCGCAATAAGACTTGCCCCGACTCTCTTCAGTTACGGCTTCTCCCTTCGTATCATATACTTCAAGCATGAAGCTCGCTAAATCTACTCCACTGCCAGATTGACCCGTCCTCAGCAGTTCACGCGCACTTTGAAACAATACATCGATCGCGGTATCAAATTGGCCCGACTTAACATATCGAGATGCAAAAGTACGGGCTTTCTGGTGTGCTTCGTATGGGGATCCCTCTATCTGAGGCAAGATCGCGTTCAGTGCACGGGTGGATGCCATTCAAGTCCAGGGTGTTTGGATTTATGAATGGTAAGGTGAAAGTGATTTCTTGATATTTGAGACGGTGGCTGTTGGAAAACAAGGCTACGGCGGGGTGTGGGCCGCCCGTCATGTTGAGTTTTGCACCAACCTGACGCTAAACTTTTTGGGCCATGGAGCGCGGGCTGTACTCTATACAATGGTAGTATACCGTTCGCGGACAAAATTCCTTTGTTTAAAGTTGCTCATCTATTCTGTCTAGCAGCTCCTGGTGCGGCTCAGTTCGGCTCAATTCTTCTTGGGGAATTTCCAAATTCTCACAGGGACTCTCGCATCCTATACTTATAACTCGTCCCCGGAACGGAAAGCTGATCTTCCTATCATGATGGATAATCATCCACTCGAGACAGCTCTCCCAACTCTCACCAAGCTAGGCGCGACGATACCTGTCGATCTCGATGCCAAGAAGGTCGCTGCGGGCTGGTTCTCCCGATTCACTTCCGCCGTCCAGACGAATGACATTGACGGGGTGTGTGATCTGATCGTTGACGACGCATACTGGCGCGATATCCTGGCCCTCACCTGGGATTTCCGCACATTCAAAGGCCTATCCCACATTCGGCCCTTCCTGTCCGACCGTCTCAGCTGGTCTCAGATGAGCAACTGCAAGTTGCGAGATGATTATGTTCAATTTCAGCAACCCTTTCCGGATCTTGCATGGATTCAAGGATATTTTGAATTCGAGACAGGTGTGGGCATAGGATCGGGCATCTTCCGCCTGGTTCCCGACCCTGCTGGACAATGGAGAGCCCACTGCATGTTCACGAATCTCGAGGATCTCAAGGGCCATCCCGAGCGCATTGGTCATCTGCGAAACACTGAGCCGAATCATGGCAAGTGGGAGGAGCAGCGACGCGCCGAGTCGCGATTTGCTAACAGTGATCCCACTGTGTTAATTGTTGGTGGCGGCCAGAGTGGGTTGGAAGTCGGCGCGCGCTTGAAGTCACTGGGCGTCCCGTGTCTGCTGATCGAGAAGAATGCTCGGGTGGGGGACAATTGGAGGAACAGATACGAGGCACTCTGTCTCCACGACCCAGTTTGTACGTCTCTTCACAACTCCAGCGCGTCAATGCTCATAGGATTTCAGGGTATGATCACATGCCATACATTCCGTGCGTGTTGTCTCCCGCTGCTCCAGCCAGTGCTCATCCATCCCCAGCTTCCCGCCTTCCTGGCCAGTGTTTACGCCCGCAAAGAAGGTTCTGCCCATGACTGTCTTCTGGGGCTGAATGCTGATGCTCATCCACATTATCCAGCTTGCCAATTGGCTGGAATCTTATGCTGATGCGATGGAGATTGACATATGGACATCTTCACGGGTGATCAGTGCGTCGCAGGATTCATCAGATGTGTGGCACGTCACCGTGAGGCGCGATGACGGCCACGAACGCGTCTTCAAGGTGAAGCACCTGGTTCTGGCGCTAGGCTTCGGTGGTGGGAAGGGTCATCTTCCCTCTTACCCCGGAATGGTGTGTCTGTTTTACTATCAATACACAATTCAATTACACTCGAGCTGGTGTAGGACAAGTTCAAGGGGCAGATTCTCCATTCTCTGGATCACAAGAAGGCAATTGATCATGCGGGGAGGAAGGTTGCGGTGATCGGGGCTTGTACCTCCGGTCAGTTGGTGACTTGTGTTTAATCACTGTCTCATCCATCGGGACTCAGCTCACGATATCTGCGTGGATTACGTCGATAACGGCATCGGTCAGTGGAGGTTCAACATTCAAACATTTTCAGATAAATATGTTGCGTAGACGTAACAATGATTCAGCGAGGCCCAACCTATATTATAAGCACTAAACGTGGTATACCCATGTTATTGGGAGGTGGGTCTTCCTTGATCTCATGTGTAGGTCAGATCTAAACTCCGTTTATATCTAGCACTTTATGCAGAGGGTGGACCACCGACCGACATGGCTGATAGGATTAATGCATCGTTTCCGATGCATCTAACATCAGGGATTGCTCGCCGATCGACGCGAATAATCGCGGAAGTGGACAAGTGCGCTGGCTCGATGTATGACATACCTGCCCTGACTTCGAACATCCACGTAGGGATCTACTTGACGGCTTGCGGAAACGAGGCTTCAAGCTCGGTTTTGGGCTGGATGATGCTGGCTTCATCCTATCTGTCTTTACTAGGGCTGGTGGTTACTACTTGGGTATCTTTATCCCGTTTGAACTGAAGGGCATGCTCACGGGGAATTGCCAGATGTCGGTGGAAGCCAGTATATCATCGATGGGAAGATCAAATTGAAGAATGACAGTGGCATCAAAGAGTTTACAGAGACAAGTCTCAAGTTTGAAAATGGGTCTGAACTACCTGCAGATGTCATTGTCTTTTCTACTGGGGGAGTCCAATACCTATTTTGCACTTTCATTCTCATCGAGTCCTTACTTCACTCACATCACAGACTGGCGGACCCACGTGATGCCCTGCGAGAGATATTTGGCGACGCCGTGACTGACCGATGCAGTCCGATTTGGGGGCTAGATGAAGAGGGTGAGATCAATGGATGTTGGCGGGATTTGGGCATAAACGGGCTGTGGTCTATGATGGGTTCGTTCACCGTAATTGGAGTTGTGTTGTCCTGACCCATTGTCTCAAGGCAACTTGGCATATTGTCGGTTCCATTCGAAGCATGTTGCTCTCCGTGAGTTGTATTACATTTCTGAGATTAGCGTTCATCAGTCAGCTGATGTGCGACAACTCAAGAAATCAAGGCGATGGAGGAGAACCTGTTCGAGGGACGCTACCCAAAAGCGTAGATGTACAAATTTCAACATACTTTGTAACTCAAGACCTCAACCGTCCAGGCTCGACTTACTAAATGAATCGACCGCGTTGTCATCAAAGTTCCCTTTTTTTTTCCCTTTCTTTGACCGCTTGTGACTACATACTTATAGCGCCGTTGAGTAACTCATCCATCAATGGTCTCTGAAATGAATATTCTTTGGTGGGGCCAAAACGTGCGAATTGGGGCTCAAAATCGAGATGATCATGAATGTGCCAGAATCCCATCATCATGACTATATACAGTAGGCTTCCTTCCCCCTCTTCTGTTCTGGAAACCGCAAACACACGGAGGCCCTTTCAATCGGCACATCGTGCGTGACTTCCCTGGGTGCCTCGGGCAAGCGCAGCGCTCCCCATGCTTGACTGTCATAGGGCCTCCGCCGATCGACAGCCTGTGTAGCGATTTAAATGTAGGGCCCGACGTCGCATGCACACACATTGAGAGTCGTATACGTAGCTGTTTGTGCTCCCAGCGATGGAGTCTGGGAGGAAGCGTAAGCTATTGGAGTCAATGTACTGGATTAGGGGTGCACGGTGGGTTGTGCTGTAACAAGCACCAGTGCCAAGCTTGGAAGGGGTGATGCTCAGCGGGTATGAAGTTCGATGAGGATCAACGATTATGTAATAAATCTCGTTCAATATAACCAGGCGATGGCTCCAAAGCCTACATAGGTGAGTCAAAGATGACAAGGCCTAGACTATTTTAATATTTGATCTTTTAAAGCACGCCACTAGCCCACCCGCAGGACGTCGACACTGGCACCGGGCCATAAAGATTTCCCAAAATGCAATGGTGGCCGTGTTTGGCTGAGGCATGCCGGGTCTAGTGCCGTTGGCAAACAAAGTGTTACACCCGAGGTGAAAAGACCCGGGTATGTGCGATGCGGCACAGTGGTTAGGTTACACTGGTATGGTGTTGGTGTGTACCATTCAGTGTTCAGTGTTCACAGGTTGCCGAGACTGCTTGAAGCACCCTGGGTACTAATTTGGAAGTTGCTTAGGTTACTTGAAACGCTCAGGGCATTCGCAAATTGAAACTGCCTGGGATGCCCGGAGCGCTCAGGGTGCTCGCATGTTCTGGCCTCGCCCCACTTGAAGGTTGCCTGATATGTGGAGGGTGTTGCATTTCCCTGGGTAGTATTGGATCATGCTTCGGCCCTTGAGGATTTTCTCCGCAATCACGAGGCTTATCGCATTTGGAGTTCAAACGGGAGGTTTTCACTCGAGATGATTCGCTCCAACCTCCGAATGCGTGATTTTATAAATTAAAAAAAAGCCCTTGGCTTACTTGCCGCCGAGCATTCTCTGACGCATGGTTTGTGAGGTTAAAGAAGTAGGGCGGAGCACGGGCTACACGACTCGATAATATGTAATTCGCGAGTTGATTTCCCTGTTTTTCAACTGGCCGGTCCAGGTGAGCTCCGTTTTTTCTAAACCCTCACAAATATCGTTGAATCTCATTTAAATTCACACCTCATACGAAAGCTGATATCCATCTTCCAGGTTATACCCTTCACCATGATGGACAATCATCCACTCGAGACAGCTCTCCCAACTCTCACCAAGCTAGGTGCTGTCATACCCCACGGCCTTGATGTCAAAAGGATTGCTGCGGATTGGTTCTCCTTGTTCGCTTCTGCCGTCCAGGCAAATGACATTGAGGCAGTGTGTAATCTGATGGTCGACGATGCATATTGGCGCGATATCCTGGCCCTCACCTGGGATTTCCGCACATTCAAAGGCCTATCCCACATTCGGCCCTTCCTCACCGATCGTCTCGGCTGCACCCGGATGAGCGAGTTCAAGCTGCGAGATGATTACGTCCAGCTGCAGCAACCTTATCCTGATCTCGCATGGATACAGGGATATTTTGAATTCGAGACAAGCGTGGGCATAGGATCGGGCATCTTCCGCCTGGTTCCCGACCCTGCTGGACAATGGAGAGCCCACTGCATGTTCACGAATCTCGAGGATCTCAAGGGCCATCCCGAGCGCATTGGTCACCTGCGAAACACTGAGCCGAATCATGGCAAGTGGGAGGAGCAGCGACGCGCCGAGTCACAATTTGCCAACGGTGATCCCACCGTGTTAATTGTTGGTGGCGGCCAGAGTGGGTTAATACTCGGTGCACGCTTGAAGTCACTGGGCGTCTCGTGCCTGCTGATCGAGAAGAATGCTCGGGTGGGGGACAATTGGAGGAACAGATATGGGGCTCTCTGTCTCCACGACCCAGTTTGTACGTCTCTCCACAACTCCAGCGCGTCAATGCTCATAGGATTTCAGGGTATGATCACATGCCATACATTCCGTGCGTGTTGTCTCCCGCTGCTCCAGCCAGTGCTCATCCATCCCCAGCTTCCCGCCTTCCTGGCCAGTGTTCACGCCGGCGAAGAAGGTTACTGCCCACAGCTGTCTCCCGAGACTGAATGCTGAATCTCATCCATTCCTTAGCTTGCCAATTGGCTGGAATTCTATGCTGATGCGATGGAGATTGACATATGGACATCTTCACGGGTGATCAGTGCGTCGCAGGATTCGTCAGATGTGTGGCACGTCACCGTGAGGCGTGATGGCGGCCACGAGCGTATCTTCAAGGTGAAGCACCTTGTTATGGCGCTCGGTTTCAGTGGGAAGGGTCATCTTCCCTCTTACCCCGGAATGGTAAGCACAGCTATTAGCACATTTGCTTTTACTAATCTTGCGCAGGACAAATTCAAAGGGCGGATCCTTCATTCTCTAGAACACAGGAAAGCGACTGATCACACGGGGAAGAAGGTTGCGGTGATTGGGTCTTGCACCTCTGGTACGGCAATCAATCGTGCTCATTTCTCCCTGTAATCAATCGACCGCTAGCGCATGATATATGCGTGGATTATGTCAATCATGGCATTGGTAAGTGAACGTTACAGCAGCCGAACGTTCTCTAACGAGTGTGCCTTGCAGACGTAACGATGATCCAGCGAGGCCCGACGTATGTCATCAGCACTAAGCGCGGTGTACCGCTCTTCCTGGGAGGTGTGTATTCCTTGATTTGTGTGTAGGTCAAAATTCACCCCTCTGCTATCTGCTGCCATGTAGGTCTTTATGGAGAGGGTGGACCCCCCACCGAACTAGCTGATAGGATTAGTGCATCATTCCCAACGCATCTGGCAGCAGGCATTGCACGCCGAACGACGCGAGTGGCTGCGGAAGCAGACAAGTGGGCTGGTTGGTGCGACACGAGGAAAGTCTGCACTCATCTCGCTTATCTAGGGAAACACTCGATGGCTTGCGGAAACGAGGCTTCAAGCTCAGTCTCGGATTGGACGATGCCGGCTTCCTCATATCTGCCCTTGCTAAGGCTGGCGGGTATTATATGGGTGTGTCCATTCACGTTTTCCCTGAGGAGCCAGACTAAATGGGGGCACCAGATGTTGGTGGAAGCCAGTATATCATCGATGGGAAGATCAAATTAAAGAATGATAGCGGCATTCAAGAGTTCACAGAAACCGGCCTGAAATTCAAGAACAGATCTGAACTGTCTACAGATGTGGTTGTTTTCTCGACTGGGGGAGTCCAGCATCTATTTAACGCCTTCACTGAGCCTTGATGACATCCAATTACAGGCTAGCAGACCCGCTTGATGCTGTGCGAGAGATTTGTGGCGGCGACGTGACGGATCGATGTAGCTCGATTTGGGGGTTTGATGGAGAGGGTGAGATCAATGGGTGTTGGCGGGAGTTGGGCCCCACACGGCTTTGGTCCATGATGGGTTTGTCGATGGATAGTTTTGGGGTCATGCCGTTCTAACCTCGTCTCGACAGGCCACTTGGCATATTGTCGGTTTCATTCGAAACATGTAGCGCTCCGTGAGTTGTGTCCCTATGCCTTCAAAATATCAGCCAACTTGATGTCCAATAATAGAAATCAAAGCGATGGAGGAGAATTTGTTTGGGGGACGCTACCCGAAAGCTTAGAGAGGTAAACAACTACCAACGCAATTTGTAGAGGCGACCTTGGGCACACGCCTCAAACCGTCAAATGTTGCTACATACAAACTTACAGTTGCATATCTCCCCGCCTAATCGCCGAATGCAAGAATCAGTCTCTCGTAACACAGACCTGTGTGATGCCTCTCTTAGACCCACATCTGGATTGTGACCTCTCGCTGTCCCTTTTGACAATCCACCATAGCCCGTGGGTGCCAGCATCCCGCAGTATGCCTAACGTGCAATCCTTGGACTGAATTGAAATTTCAAAATCCCTTTCGTGTCATGAATCTCATGGCCAGGTTCTTGGTCATCCGAATAGATATGTGCAAACCAGCCAAAACCACCTCCTTCGACGGTTTTGAAGTAAGAGCACTTGGAATCAAGAAGATCGTAGTATGCCTAAATGTCATCAGTACGACATTGATCGGGGAAATACGCTGCTGAAACCTTTTCATTTGCAATATCTGCGACCGCTCGTGGGCTGCTTGGTTGGACCCCACCAGATGTCACGGATGGCCGCCGTTCTAAATTATCAATGGTGTCATACGATAGAACAAGTGGAATTGTATCTGGGCTTACTTCGCCCAGATATATCTTTTTCCCGCCACTATGTGAGACAAACCAGTTGAGATCTTCAAGTACAAGTGGTCAAGAATTGGCCGCTAGTTTCATGGGGGTTAGTAACAACGATGGGAGAGCGGTTTTGGCCTGTACCCGTGGAGGCTTCCGCCAGGAAGAAGGGAAGCATATGAGCATTGGGAGCCCTCGTTGATGTCCTGCCACGGAGGATGCAAAGATGTTGGTCTACTGGTAAGCTTTTGGTTGGGCAGGAACACATAATACCTTCTGGTACGAATACGCCAGATCGCTCACAGTAACGGGTATCTGCAAACTCGCAAGGTCGGTTTTCGCGCTGCGCACCTCGGAAGCAAGCCTGCTTGGGTCTATGGCGCCATCAGAGTGGTTCAGATCCGAATTGTACAACACGGGTAACAAGTTTAGCCTTTGGGTTGGAATAAAGGGTCTGGAAGAGGGCATCTCGCCGGGTTACCCATTTATCAGTGTTATCGAAGCCAAACCAGGTGCACGCACATCAGCGAGTTTGTGTGTTTGGGCTCATATACCAACCCAAATAAGAGCATGAATGCCAACACCAGCCTCCCAAACAGCTTCGACGATTGTATCACTAGGAATAAAAATCTTAATCAATATAATAGCTGCGGGAACCTGCGTTCTTACTAGAATCCTGAACGGCCACAAAACCCGTACTACAGTCGGACATACCTCCCTTTAAATTTCTGCTTGATATTGTAAAAATCCTTTTCCGGCTGGGACGGGCTTTGACCTAAGGAAAAATACATCAAATAGATGTTATATAGTGATACGTCAGCTCATACTCACATGCGGTGATTTCATAGCTAAACCCCATAAACCCGTACTCGGTGCTGGGGTTATACTACCAATTTTCTGTCGAGGGGACGGAGCTTGGCATGGCAAATCCAAAAGTAGGAAAACAGTTGGGTGGTACGCCTGTCGAGGCAATGCTAGTGTTGGCATGCTTGGGGACTGGCGTGCACTGTTTGAGCGGCTGACAATAAAAAAGTTGACAGCAACAGGTGGATAAGATGCATCTGAAAACCACACTGGTGCATGAGATGGATGAGACCCAAACGCTCCCCAATGGTAGGGATTCAATTCCTTGCGATTAGGTGGACACATCGGGACAATCTGGGCGCATCCAGTCAGAGGACATGCAATGGGCATCAGTGCACTGAAGGTCGGAGCGTCCAAATACATTGGGGCAAGCCAAGCTCTATTTGGCTCAGATGGGGGAAGTGGCAGCCGCTGACCCAGTCGTGAAACTGTGGTGTTTGCTCAGGCTCGAGTGGACAGGAGAGGTTTAGTAGACCAGACGCTGGACCATATACGACTGGGGACGTAGAAAAAAATAGGCTATTGTGCATGTACATCAATGATTTTACAAATCGAGGAGAGAATATGGAACTAGATTACACGGGGCTTTCTTTAGGGTTCACCAACCTCTGTTCGATACCAGCGACCTCATATAGTGTACTGGTAGGTGTATCGCCTTGACCGGAAACGACTGGACTACGAATGATGGCTTTGGCAAATTTGACTGGATCTTGAGGGGACTTCGTTGTGTCACTGGTAGCTTGGTCGGGATTGAGGGTCCAATAATGGTAACTGTGAGGGAGTTTGAGGCCAGAACTCACGGAATAGTTCCGCCAAAGACTTACTGCTTGATAGTGGCGTAGAAGGCAGAGCCAAGAAGCGATCCAAGAAAAGGGCCAATCCAGTACTAAAAGCCGAAATGCGTATCCTTCATATAAGAAAACCGAGTGGACTTACCACCCAGTGGTGCGGCGTAGTAAATCTAGTGATCACAGCGGGTCCGAATGATCTGGCAGTATTCATTGATGCTCCAGTGTAGTACACCGCGAAGCTGTTCATGATTGGCATGTGACAACTCTTCCTTGACGGGTGACTCACAGGTGCCCAACAAATAGGGTAAGCCCAATGCCAATCTGCAGGAGGTGAGATACCACTCAACGCGTCGGGGGTAGAGCAAAACTAACAGGGGCAAAGGCAGTCGCCTGATGTTTCTCCGCCGCGAGCATGAGAACTGAGAGAACCAGTGCCGATGTTACAAACATCTCAATAAAAATGCCCTGAGTTACGCTGGTCCCTTCCTGGAGAGTTGTGCTAAGCAGCGGGCGGATCAGATCCCGTGGTGAGGATGTAAAAGGGAATGAAACGACTTCACAGATAGCTCGTTCGATGTGAGCGCCACAAGTAGCCCAGACCCCGCAATAGCGCCTAGAAGTTGAGCCAAACAGTAGAGTGTAAACCGTAGAGGTTTGATAACGCCAACCAAGAGTAGGGCAAGGGATACATTTGGGTTGAAAAGACCTCCAGTGATCCTAAAGAACAGCCATGCGGAAACTAGAAGACTGAAGCCCATGGATGTAGACACATAGAGTACTTGCTGGACAGTTGAGGCGCGTCTTTCCCCTGCAAGATCCTCCGCGGTGGCCGCTTGTACCCCGCCCAGCCCTAAAAGAAGGAAGAAAGCCGTTCCTACGAATTCCAGAAGAGCCCCGGCAAGATCTTCTCTGATGGTAGAAAAATGGGAAGAATTAAGCGTTAGCATCCTGGTTATAGTGGTAAGCGAGAAAGAACAATTTGAAATTTAGCGGAGAACGGCATTTCCATTGTTATCATTTGTGTTTGTTAGGGCATGGTGGCACCGGGACACACCATCGAACTATTTGAGTGGGTTGCTTCAGCCGTCGCATGTCAGCTTTCATGGTTGTGAAAGTCATTGCCACGCCTGCAATCCATCTGATGTGAGTGATGGAGATGCTTCATGCATATTTCCCACCCATGTTGTTTTTGACAAAGCGTTCGGGATTCAAAACAAACGGCTGTCACCAGAAATGTGGATCTCAAATTTCGGCCGAACGTTAATGGAGACACGTTCACTCGCGTGAAGGTTGAGGGCATTCGGTAGCCAAGAATAAGACCCGCGATAGCTTTCAAGCTGTATGGCCATGTCATTGTGTAGCCTGCAAATGACAACCCTGTCGGATGTGACCATGCGCCACAACGTATGGTGTCCTTGTCCCATCATTTGATCGGCCATAATGGGGGACAATCTCGAATCCTATATCAGTGTGTACTAGAGCCTCGCGATGCTTTGATACATTGCTCCGCTCATATCCACCCGTCATGGCTTCCAAGAATCTGCATATGGATAGCAAATTGGGGGCAGCATTTTTGGGAAATTTGGTGGCTTCAATGTAAGCTACTTCACGCCCGGGGAACATTTCAATTTGATTTTCATGTTCGATTAGCTTCTACGGAATTACATGTGTCCAAACATTCATTTATCTCAAGCGTGGCTATGCACAAGATAAATTAAATTTCCGGATTCTGGTACGGTCTCGAAGCTCGAGTGATTTTCCTGATCTCGCTGACGATCAATATTTCAAGATATGTTTCCTCTGGTACAGTCCCCAGGTCTTGGTTTCGATTTTCCATCACGACACAACATTACAGGCTCCTGGACACCATTCATTTGGCTTTCGTATCTCATGCCTTGTACTATTATATGATATCAAACTATGGCATTCTGGCCGCCCTTGCGTCCCCGACTTGGTATGGCGGCTGAACCCATTTCCCTAACAATATTCAATGTTACCTCAGGAGTGTTCTGGTAGGTTAGGCACACGAAATCCCGACCTGGTCACTGATGAATATCAGGCACAAGTATATACAACCGTAGGTCTTTCCACGACGTTAATGGCATTCAAACCACTAATTCCGTGGACTAGTGCATCAGCGATCTTATAATAAGATGGTGCGTCCATATCAGGACGATTGAGTGAGCTGACGGTGACTTTATGAGCCAGGGTGTTTGGGAGGAGAGCTTGGTTGAGTGCGTTTTCTTCTCTATAGCTCTCAGCTCGAATATCAATAAATACTAGTGACGGGTCGAAATTCCCTCCTGGCCTTCTGCATTGTGAGCAACCTAAACCCTAGCTTAATCGCAGTGCGTCTGACTGGCTACATAAAGGCGGTACCCTCATTGCTGACATGCGGTACGGACCCTTGTTTTGTTGCCGAACCTGGCCTGATACCGTAGGTCTCACAGCGACTGGCATTGGTATGTTTCAATCTACCAGATGCCGAACCTGGATCTGAATGACATTAGCATTCACATCTCGAGCGTCAGCTGCCCAACAAAGTGCTACTCAAGTTCAAATTACTAACTAGTAGCAGATTTATCACGCGAACGTTCGCCAGTTTCTCTGGCTTCTCTGTG
>QGOG01001486.1:0-15299 GCA_003313185.1 Collybia sp. MG36
TTAGGTCCCAGCATCCCCTATCACACGGTAATCATGCCAATCGCCGCCAGTCGACTGACTCGCACCTGGATTTCGAGCCTCTGGCGCCACCACGGATGATGAATGACAGTGAAGAGTACCCGACTGAGACGACGCCATTTCTGGTACCGTTGCCATCAAGTCATAACCAGAGGTCAGGCAGGCCACGCTCCGGCTCCCATCTGACTGCGACGTCCGTTGCGCCTTCTCTCGCACAAACGGTGTTCTCTCTCTTTCATACGGAGGATGAGAGTGACTATACGGAAGTGGATGAAAGAGTATATATGTCACATGCAAATGAGGCCGGTTTGGGGGACACTGTCCATCGCGAGCACGGTTCCTTGACGCGTCGTTGGAAGAAATACTTCCGGCCCATAAGCCAGCCCGCCTACTACAGAGCACTATTCCACCTCCTCGTGCTGAATTTTCCCTACGCTCTGGTAGCATGGGTATATCTTTTCGTCTTCACCTTGGTAGGCGCACCTCCCCCTCATGCCCCAGATTGCTGACCACACCAGACCGGCACGATCCTGCTCGTGGCACTCCCACTTGGTGCGTTCCTTTGTTTCATGGACCTTCTGGGGGCACGCGCATTTGCACGAGGCGAGGTGGGTTTCAGCCGAATGTTTAACCGTTATCTGATTGCATGGATTCAGCTCTCCCTGCAAACACGCTTTCACTCGCCGTTGGGATACCCGCCACCCTATCCCTCACGCCCGATATTCACACGGATGCGTGAACTAACACCAACTGAGATCGAATCCGGCGTGATGCAGTCACCCCGGTTGGAACGATCGTTTTACAAAAACGCGTATGCCATGGTTCGTCCACGACGCCATGAATACATTACAGCTCTGACACTGTCTAATAGTTTACGGATGCGACATCATATCAAGCACTCTTCTACTTCCTCGTCATAAAACCGAGCATCACCCTGATTTTCTTCCTTTTCACTCTCATTTTCGTGATGCCTGCTATTGCTTTGATTTTACCTGCCCCTGCGGCCTTGAGGGCAGCAAGGCGCTTGGGCGCTTGGCAAGCTAATATTGCCGTGGAAGGATTGTACCATGCGGTGCGATGATGATTCAGATATGTGTAAACATGTAGTATAACTTCATACACGCCAGATGAACTACTTCAAGGAAGGAGGCGGACGGATGAGATATGATTCATCCGACATGTTTGTGTGCTGGGAATTGGAGAAATCTTAGTGTAATATAAACAAGGCCAGCTGCAATAGTCCGCAGAATATCAATAAACTAGTCGGAAGGGGTATACTTCTAGTCATAGTTCAGGCCGCTGCACCCCACACTACGTTGCGACACACCAATGTTCGCGCATCGTTACTTTGCAAGAACGATGCAAGTTCTAGTTGGAATATAAACCTGAGGAAATTCAAATCCAGCTTCACCCCCCGATGTTGGCGAACATACCTGCAACCAATTTTTTCGCCCATTCCACTCCATCGGAGTGGTGATAAATTTTCCATCAAGGGAGATATTATCGAATCCACCGAAACGTTTCTCATCGCTACTCAGTTTGATGCTATATTCTCCAGCCTCTTCCACACCGACCCTATAATCCGTGAAACTTTTCGTGGGGTGGAAGTTGAAAATGAATAATAGGCCAGCGCGCTCGTAGACAATGACTTTGTCTATTTCATTCTTGAGTGACACATATGCCTGGTGCGAAGACGAAGAAGTCACGTCAGAAACGTTGGACGGAGCATCAGAAAGATCAGATGGGGAGTTTACTTGGGGGGCGCCGAGCCAGCCATGTTGGGCTGCGAGATGGTTCATAGCACTGTCAAAGTTATTCAAATATCTATATCGCAGCATGTCATCGTCTACAACATTCCACTGGCGCCGGGCGTAGTGGAATGAGTTATTATTTCCCTCACGAGGGAAATCAAGCCACTGGATAAAATGATTAGGGGGATATCGTTAGAGCGCAAGTAAGCCGACCTCTGGGTGGCCGAATTCGTTGCCTTCAAAGTTGAGATAACCCTCGCCACCAAGAGAGTGAGTAAGCAGGCTTGATTGAATTCAATATTAGCATTCGAAAACCAATCAGACTGGCCCACCGAATCATTTTGTGCAATGCAAGGCCCCGGGCGACCACAGGTGTCATAGGTGACAAGTCAGACATATTGGTGTCTGAATCGAAGCTGAGGGTAGCGCTCAAAGATACCAACGAAATACCAACACATCTCTTTATCCATCAACCAAAATGCCAAAGTCTTGTCACCAACGAGTGCTTGATCATGGCTTTCGCAATAAGCAATACTCTTCTCCCCGTACCGCCTGTTTGTGAGGGTGTGTACGATATTACCCAAATCCCACTGATCATCCGATTTGTGCTTCAGCAGCTTTATCCACATATCCGGGATTGCCATGGAGAGCCGATAGTCAAAGCCTACGCCCCCTTTGTCGACAGGAACACCGAGCAAGGGCATTCCAGATACATCCTCAGCAATAGTGATGCTCTCGGGGAATAGGGTATGAACGACGTCATTCGCCTGTACCTTCCTGAGGTGACATTTCGGGCAGCCGAACGGGAACGTACCAGCATGAGGTAGACAACGCCCTCTTCGTCAGCTCCATCTCCAAAATACTCGTGATATCCGCCAGAAAACCCGGTGCCAATTCCATGATGTTTATACATCATGCTGGTTACCCCATCGAACCTGAACCCGTCAAATTGATATTCCTCGATGTAGAATCGTAGATTGCTCAGCAAAAAACGAAGGACCTCATGTGACCCGTAATTGAACAGCCTGCTGTCCCAGAGCTCATGTCTGCCCTTGGCACCCTCGTGGAAGTACAGATGATCTGTGCCGTCAAATTCGTTGAGCCCGTCAAGAACATTTTTGCAAGCGTGTGAATGCACAATGTCCAGAAGGATTGTGAGGCCCATGCCGTGGGCGGTATCGATGAGCTCCTTCAACTCTTCAGGGGTGCCGTAGCGTGAACTGGCAGCGAAAAAGCTTGTGACTTGGTATCCAAACGCTAACGATGGGTCAATACCAGTGCTTAATGTGGCGAATGAGGGACTTACAGGCATAGTAAGCATGCTCCATGATAGCCATCAGTTGAATAGTGTTGTAACCCAATTTCTTGATCCTGGGGAGGATATTGGCAGTGAATTCCTTGTATATCCCCACCCGTTCCTCGGAGGTGGATATGCCCACGTGAGCTTCGTAAACCCTGACATCCTTGGGTTTGGGTGGACGAGGGTTTTTGAAAATGTACTGTTCTGCTGGACTGGGATTCCAGAATCGAGCGTCGTAGACCGGAGAGATTGAGAGGTCTTGTGTGACGCGTTTGATCCATGCTGGAATGCGCTCGATCCGACGACCATTAAAAAGTATCATGGATATCTGGAAGAATGCATTGAATTTACGCTGGTATGGAACCTGCCTATCACATACCTTCACTTTCGTGTTATGTGGGATTGCGCACCCACCCGACGGTAGCGGGGGGACAGTGATCTCCCAGACACCAAATGTGTTCTTTTTCATCGGGTGTGATATTCTATTCCACCCGTCTGTTCCGCAGACATTCAGTGAGATCCACCATGGGGACGGAAGAACTTACTGAAGTCGCCAATCAGGCAGGCCTCTGTTGCATTCGGCGCCCATTCTCTATATGTAACCGCCCCGTCCTTTCCAACGTTGAAACCAAATTTAAGGTATCCTTGGGTAAAAGACTCGTAACCGCCCTCGTGCTGCTCGATGGTCTCCTTCCATTTCCTGAAGACATTATGCCTGTGGACAATGGCTGGGATGTTGGGCTCGAGGTATCCATCAATCTGAAGGACAGCTTTGGTGTCTAGTTCTTGTGTCGGCATTTTGTAGATTTATTATTTTGTTATCGGTGATGATAGTGCAAAAGCTAGAGGGAAAATAATGATGGAGCCTGAACATGTTATCTAGGAGGGATGTCCCAACTTGGTCATCTAGGGTCAGATTCAGTGACGCACTTTTGCTTCGATCAGATTTCACACACTTCTGGGGTGGTTCGTATAAATTCCATTCTAGTAATAATGCTACTGATACAACAACAATAATCATGAGCGTTGGGAGCCAGGAGGAGTATGCCTGGGTATGGGGGGCATAAAGGTCCTCCTGTTCAGGTGACTAATCAATGACAGGCCTATTGACAAGGGAAAAGGCTTACCGGTTGAGCACCAGGCCTTTCAAAGCACGGATATCCTTTTTAACCTCTTCCTCAACAGGGCCTAGGGATGTACCATTTGTACTTCCGACTGTCGGTGCCCGATAAGGGAGATATACTTGTGTGCTGATATATCCAGTAAAATCCGAGAGTGTTTGCAGGGTATTTTGTGTTGGGCTTTTTCTTGGGGTTGTGTGACTAGGTAGGGCTGAAGATAGGGCAGCAAATGATTTGTGGATCGGTGAAGGATCTGGAGGAATTAGCGTGGTATATGTCCAGCAAGTCAATGGGCGAGGCGCCATTTCATCTTCTGCTGGAGCGGAGGCCGGTGGAGTTGTAGTCGCGGTAAATGAGGGACATGTGGAAAGCGTGCTCCATAATGTTTGCTGTCGGCAAAGTTGGCATGAGATGTGCAGGGTGACATCTCGCGCACCTCAAATTGCAAACCCTCCTCAGATACCAACCACGGGATATGGCCTTCCAGGTAACGAAACAAGTCCTGAGTTGACGGATTGGCAGCTTCGCCATCCTTCCCTCTCCCAAGGTCTGCTATTCCGCACCTGAGCAATGTAATTGGTGACAAATCGGGTACCTCAAGTCCGTGTTTCTCAGCCTGTTTCAATACATCTGTGACGGACTTGAGCTTGGAGAACTGAGGGGGTTCCTTGTGTGGCTCCGGTCGCGGAAGAACGACAAAGGACTGTGCTTGTACCTCCTTGAGTGATACTAAGGATGCTGTTAATTTACGCATCAGACCCAGATGATGTGATTTTATTGAGTGGCGGGCTACTGATGTTTTCGCTATCTTGGGGAGTAGGAAACGCTTCAAGAACAGCCGTAAGCCAGATAGGATTTCATATAGGATGAACCGGACCATACATGATAAACGAAGAGGAGAGCAGCGGATCCACCCACTACCCAGGAAAGCAACCGTGCAATCCCAATCAAGAGGTTCGGTAAATTTGAGGGTGGGAGTTGAGGGTATGCCCTCGGGGGAATAAGAGGTCTCCTTTGTGGCTACTAGGTCTGAGAGGGGTGATGCGAAGATACAGCAAATAAACATACCGCCTCCCGCAGAAGACCCTCTATCTCAATATCATTCAGGCCTTTATCCGCCAGGAAACGACGCTTCCCATCAGTATCCTGAAGTGCCACTTGGGGTGAAGTCAGGAATGAGCGGGCCCTCACGAGGAGCTCCGTTCTATCCTGTGTTACAATGGGTGCCGCTGCGTCCGGTGTTGCTTCAGTCGGGGTATTTTCGGGTTGAGAGTTGTTTCTTTCCTCATCCGCCATGTCGCTTTACCGTTTGGCCATCCACCGTGAAAAGTCGTAACCGGGCTCGTCGTGTTGTGTACTCTTGCGTGCCGGCATCCTTAACACCAAACAAGTGGGGACATGAGAACTCGAAGCGGCATGCATGATGGAGAGAATCTGGAACCATCATGACATACTATATAAACCTCTCGGCTTATGTTTCATCCCACACAACTTAGAGAATGCTCTACCTTGTTGCCTGCTGGGCATTACTTCAGGCCGTCACTTTGAGCTTGTATTGGGCACCTCTCGTCGCGTCTCAATGGCACCCCTCAAAGCCTGCGACATATATCAAATTACCCTCGTTGAGGGACCGCGCACGCATTCAAGACGGGTGGCAAAAGGAGAGACTTGCTCTCGTTCCCGATCTCTTGAGGAAATACGAGGTTGATGCATGGCTTGTATGTCTTTGGCTATTCCTGGGCTTCGAGTCTTGCTGCAAATGAGTATAGATGAGCCAACATGAACACGCAGAGGACACTATTTGGTGGTCCATCAAAAATGCAACAGCGTTTGATAGTCATCGAAGAACTGTCATCTTGTTTCACACTGGCGTGGGATCTCTCTCTGGCCATCCTAACCCTCTCGTCTGGGTCGATAATACCGGCGAGGTCTGGCCAGAGATGCGAGAATTATTCCATGCATATGATCCCAAACGGATTGCGCTCAATGTTGACCAGGACATTGCATTTGCCGGGGGGCTTCATGCCGGCGAATTAACCACGTTGATTGAACAATTGGGCCCGGATTGGATGGGGCGTACGGTTGACGTGCCTATGCTCGCCGTGGAATATGTTGCGACAAAGGTGTCTAACCAGCTGAAATACTATTCGAAGCTTCAGGAGATTACATGGGCCTTGCTCGAAGAAGGCTTCTCCCATAAGGTTATTGAGGTTGGGAAGACCACAACAGAAGTGAGTGTAAATAATGTGGTGTGGATTTGATGTATATGAAGCGGTCACCCAAGGACCTTTCCTGGTGGTTTCGGGAGAAAATGCAGGAACAGAATGTAACAACTTGGAATCAACCACGCGTATCAGTAATTGTCCCGGAGTCCTTTCCGGGATGGGAAGGGACAAACGACGTGATTCAAGAAGGGGATCTCCTTCACATTGACTTTGGCATCACTGCCATGGGTCTCAACACGGATACCCAGCATATGGCGTACGTTCTTCGCACTAGCAATGCCTTGGGTGGTGAAGTAGAGTCCGATGCGCCAAAGGGTCTCAAGGAAGGCCTGGTGAAAAGCAATCGGATGCAAGAAATTGTGCTGGAAAATATGCAAGCGGGTATGACTGGGAACCAGGTGCTCAAAAAGTCTCTAGCCCAAATGAGACATGAGGGGATTGAGGGGCAAATATATTGCCATCCAATTGGTGATTGGGGCCATGATGCCGGAGCAGTCATAGGCGAGTAGCTTTATTCATCACCATCCTGGACTGACCCAATTTACTAGGGTTTACAAATCTGCCAACCCATGTCCCTGTTCTTGGAGAATTGCCCATCCTCCCAAACACGTATTATAGCATCGAGCTATACGCTTACCATCACGTCCCAGAGAGGGATGAAACATTACGCTTTCGTCAAGAAGAGAATGCTTATTGGGACGAGGACAGCCGATCATGGAAATTTGTTCGCGGAAGACAAGAGAGATTTCACCTTGTTGATGGAAGGAAAAGCAACCAAGATGCGCCAGTCATTCATAATATAAAACAAAAAACATTTTCTTAACGCGCCGCTTAAGACGGAATATACAGTTATTGCCTCACTGTCGTCAACTATTTCTACAAGATGATACATTTTATATCCACAGCAAGTTTGCAACCTCATAGCAGTTTTGTGACCTCCTCCACAATCTTATCGCCTAATTCCTTCGTCCCAACTTTTCCACCAAGATCGGCGGGCCTTAATCCGTGTCCCCCCTGGCCTGGGAGATCCAGCGTTATTCGCACTGCTTCCTCAATGGCCTTCGCGGGCTTCTCCAAACCGAGGGAGTATCTCAAGAGCATGGCGGCGCTGAGGATGGTTCCGATGGGGTTAGCAATCCCCTGGCCAGCAATATCAGGTGCGGATCCATGGATTGGTTCGTAAAGACCCGGAGTAGGTTTGAAATCGGCTGAAGGGACAGAAGGTGCGCCCGCAAGGGATGCGGACGGAAGGAGCCCGAGCGAGCCAGGAATAACACTTGACTGGTCGGAAAGACTAGAGACCTTTCAACAACTCGATCATAGGTCGCTGCAAAAATGCTTACATGTCACCGAATAAATTCTCAGTCAAAATCACGCCGTTGAGTTTCCGGGGACTGGCAACAATAGCCATAGCAGCCGAGTCGACCAGATGGTGGTCCAATTTTATTTGGGGATACTCTTTCGTTAGGGTCTCCGTCACTACCTTTCTCCACAACCGTGATGCCGCAAGCACATTCGCCTTGTCGATAGAATGTATTTCTAGCGGCGGGTTTGCAGCCATTGCAATCTGCGCGGCGACCCGGGTGATCCTCTGGACCTCCGAAACGCTGTATATCATTGTGTCCCACGCTACGTCCTCGTCGGGTGCGACTCCTTGCTCCTTCCGCGTGCCGAAGTATAGACCACCAATCAGTTCGCGGACGACGATCATGTCTACCCCTTTTGCAATCTCCGGTTTCAATGGTGTGTACTCCAACAAAGAGTCTGATGCCAAATTCGCGGGTCGGATGTTGGCATATAGACCCAGGGTTTTGCGAAGCCTCAATAGCCCGGGCTCTGGGCGCACTTCAGCGTTCACGCCCCATTTGGGTCCACCAATTGAACCTGCTTAGCGTCAGACTGGCCGTTGAGTAGAACAAATGTTATAGCTACCCATAAGAATGGCATCCGCTTCTTGGCACGCCTTGAGGGTAGACGCGGGCAGGGCTTCGCCAACCGCATCAATAGCGCACCCTCCAAAATTGTGGGATTCGAGTTTGAGATCAAAGTCGGGCGACAGCCTTGAGACTGTCTCTAGGACTCGAACCGCTTGTTCAACCACCTCTGGTCCTGTGATTCATGTTAGCCCGGTACATGTGGAGATTTATGCTCATTGCTGGTACCGATGCCATCTCCGGGAAGCACAACAATTCGGAAACTAGGGCAGGTGGTTAACTTGATGATTCAATGCAGAGAAATATACTCACGAGACTGGGGTCATGGAGAATTGAAATGGGGACCTTCAATCTCCTGCGGGTGGCATTTTATCGATTTCATAGTTCGGGAATCGGATCTCAACCCGAATCGGCCGAATGCTTATGGGAGAATCATGTCACGTGCCTCAAATCATTATCTCCCTGACATGAAAATTAAATCTTTGGTCAATCATATTCTCAACTATGGAGAATGCTCAACCACCGCGGTGTAAAAATTTAGTGCTTGATGCGGGACCGTTGTTATCCCTATCTCCTCTTCGGGGCCTTGCAGAAACGTACTTCACTACCCCTCAAGTTTTAGCCGAGCTGAAAGATAGACGCGCGCGAGAGCATTTTGAGCGACTTGGGCTGATTTCCGGAGTAAAAATTGAAGTCAGAAATCCCGATGCTGCTAGTGTTGCCCATGGTACGTCTTGAATTCGAATTACCAAGCGCTGTTAACTTATGGAAGATAGTGATACAATGGGCGAAGAAGACAGGAGACTACTCCGTTTTATCACATCCAGATTTATGTGTATTGGCTTTAACATATTCGCTACACAACGAAGCCATCAAGTTGAAAGATAAACAGGCAGCTGAACAGACACCGGAACAGGCATGTCACCAGGACTTGCGGTGCTGATGTTGAATAATCGATGGGCGTTAGGCTGCATCTGCCCCGACATTGACTGTAGAATCGATAACGGACACATTGGATAAATCCACTCTTGCCGATGTAGTAGATCTCGGGGGGGCTACTCGGGAATCCGATCCCGGTGTTTCACTGACAGAGGTTCTGGGGAGCGAAACGGAGATGCTCCAGCCCCTTGACGTCCAGCTTGAAAGTGACAAGTCAACCCTTGAAGCGTCCACAAAAAGCGAAGCCCCGATCTCCAGGCCGGCAACGGCTCCAATCTATGATGACCCCTCGGATTCGGATGATGGCGAGGGGGAATGGATAACACCAGCGAATGTTGGGCTACATAAATCTCGCGCACTGGACTTGCTACCTGAAGCTGGTGCAGGCAAGAAAGGCAAGCCCAGAGGTAGTGATGTGATTGCCGCAGGATGTATGACGGCCGATTTTGCAATGCAAAACGTTTTACTCCAGATGGGACTGGCATTGGTTGGTGTGGAAGGGAAGAGAATTGAAAAAGTGAAGAGTTGGGTCTTGAGATGTCATGCTTGCTTCAAGTGAGTAATATTCTATACAATACGTATCCCGTTAATTACCCCTCCCAGAATTTGCAAAGATGCATCCAAGAAATTCTGCCCCTCGTGTGGCAACCCAACACTTCTGAGAGCATCTGTGACAATCACATCGCCCACTGCGGGAGCTGACGCACCAGTCCTGCAGGTTCATTTGAAGCCAAATTTCCAATACAAAATTAGAGGGAGCAAGTACCCCATTCCCGCTCCAAAAGCTGGGTCAGCTAAGCGGGGCTCGGGCGAGGGACTCATACTGCGGGAGGATCAAAGCGAATACATGCGAGCCAAAAAACGTGCCGATGGCAAGCGGGAACGCGAGGAAGCAAAAATCATGAAAGGAATACTTGGAAAGAGTGCTGACGGTGGATCAATTAACGTTGGAAGTTGGATGGACCCAGATTGGGTGCCAGAAATCATGAGCGCTGGAGCAGGTGGGAAAGGACGAAGTATACGGTCGCCAGGAATGAACGGGGATATGCCTGTGATTGGATATGGGAGGAAGAATCCTAATGAGAAAAGGAGAAAATGATAGAATACTCCGCCATGTAATTCTGTGTTTTGTAATACAATTTCTGGGATAGACAGTGTTCATGTATTCAAGCTCCTGTTCATGAAACGCCGCTTCTGGAATGACATCCACCATTTGCTGGGTTTACCAGTACCATCTGCATACAACTTCTCAACCAGACGCACTGCGAGCTCTTGTCGTACTTGAGTAAGATATTGCCGCAAGTGTTCTGATAGAGGTAAATTTGGTCTTGCATCATAAATATGGATGGTTGGCACTAACCAGCGTCTGCTCGACTCGCGGGAAAGGCATAATGAGAGTTTAGCGGGAAATTCGCATCTCCTGGTATCGGGAAATTATCCACGGACAGTGTATTGAGCGATTTAGATGCCTCTATTTGCGTTGGTACCGTGCGCGCACTCCCCAGTTTGGCAAGGCAATCAGAAACGAAGAGGATGAGGATGATGAGGGTGCGGTCGGCGGGGCCTTTAATCTCAAAGTTGCGAAAGAGGGAGTTCGCGCGAAATAAATCGAGGGTTTCATCTATTATATCCGCTTGAGATTGGTCGGCTGTGAAACCTCTGCTTAACTTTCTTCCTCAATGATACAGGTGATCAATAGTGCTTACCTACAGGTGCTGGGCCGCGAATCCGCGTTTTTATTGGTAGGACGGCCATATTTCCCACCTGACGCATATCTACCTCCTCATTTAAAGATGAATGGTACGCCTGAAATAATAGTCATTCAATGTCTCCCTTAACACCACGATACTCACTGGCATTTCGCTGATGGAGGGGGTCGTGGAGCTGGGTTTATGTCTGTTTGGCGAGGTCCTCTGATAGCTTATGCTTATCACGTAATATCGGTTATGATCCATGACGCTGTGTGCCTTGATATCAACCTTGATTTAGGTGGCCCCTGCAAATTCGGTTGGCATTGAACGTTGAACCACCATGTCTGGATTCGCAGGCAATGGATATGATGCGGAAGACCGAGGCTCACTCATATCAATAGATTCGGTGAAGCCATCCCCAGACACCCTTACGAGTATGTCGCGTCCCATGGGAATCCACTCAAGTCATTCATAATGAGACACAACAGAGCTTGTCAAACGACTTCGGGCCTTGACACTCACCTTATTACCGGTTGAAGTGGACCCCAGCAGCATAAATGATCCGACCAGCAGAGTCATCACGCCCCAGGTGATAAGTGCGTATAGGGGCGCTGCTGGTGACTTCATTGAAGCTGTGAGATTTTTTTTGAGGTCTACCATCAACCCTCGAGGATCCTGACGGGTTCACAAAAGCTTCCTTATTGCTTGCTCCGTGCGAGAGCGGAATTCATGTGGGACGCCAATCACAATGCCGCAGATTATGGTGAAAATTTTGGACGAGGTGCGCTTCTCATCTTATTCGCCCCTCTACCTCATGAACCATCGATTCACCAACAGCAATCGCGTGTGAGGTACTGGCTCGCAGGATTGTCCATGCAGGTCCACAGGATCGCTTGGCTGCAATCATGTCTAGGAGGTTCAAACACCGGCAGATTGACGGAGATGAGAGTGAAATGTCCAGTGCCCTCGAATCAGCTATTGACCAGCATTGGTAGGCCGAAAAACGCGTCCCGTGTTATCAAATAATGTCTAATCGTTTTGTCCATAGCACAATTTTTCTTTCCTCGAGTGAGGCTCAAGAAGGTAGCACCAATTTTTCACTTTTTCAGTTTAAATTCACGCGAAAACCAGTCGTTAGCGCGTTGTGGAATGGCGATCTCATCCAGAAGAATAACGATCACCACGACATTGATTGTGGGTCCCGATGTTACGAAGCCGAACAAACGTTGATTAAATAAATTATAGATGTACCATACGCAGACACGCGTGAACACACATTCTGGGGCCATTTTGATGCATCCCGCCTATCGGTTCCTAGGTACAACATTTATATCATGTCTACGATGTCTCTAAGTCATTTATAATCCAGGTATCAGAACATATTCCGGATTGCTGTGTGGCTTTTTTTCCTTGCTGTATATTCTCAAGCAGGCGCATTTTATTCGTAACTACGTCAGGAAAAGCTGCTGATTTTTTCCTTCAGTTCGCCAACCACTCGAGCGATTGAACAATAATCATCTGCAGTTGGACGAATGGGAAATAGTGCTTTATGTCATGTCGCTTTCATTCGTCATTGAAGGTGTGCTATATTCTCGGTATCTGCAGCACCTCGCTCACATCTCCTAAAAAGACGTGTACAAGGTACCGGAAAGTGGAGTCCTAAAGTCCAATCCGATTAATTGTCTCCATAGTTTACAGTTCTTCTTCGATTTGTTACCTGGCGCGCATTCAGCTTCTGGAATGTTATATCATTCATCACCGACTCCCTTCTTTTCACCGCTTTTCTTCTACGTGTCATTGGTTTACAGGCTTCTGGGGACCAAGTTGCACTCCTCAGGCTGAAGAGTTTCCAAGTTCTCAGTTTTGTTTCCCCATTCATCTGGTGAGTAGAAGTGAGGTTGCTTCGTTACTGTGCGTTGCTCAATAATATTAGGATGAGTCAGTGTATTTCCTGTTTGATAGCCGTAGGCTAATCAACTGGAAATCCTAGAAATCATTACTGTTTTCGATGGCTATAAGTACGCTACCTTATGAATTACTGCCAGCATTATCCAACCTCAACCGTCTAGGTACATAGGAACAATGCAAATCTGCGTCGCGCGCATGTTGAAGGAATCTGGGATTTTCTTTGCTGTTCGTGTACTGTTTTCGACGTTGAGAGCCCCCCACTCATTGGCTGCTGCTCAGCTTCTGTCGGTATTGGCCATTGGCTTTGGTCAAGGTTTGTATGCGCTTGATGCCGCGGATGGAACTACAGAGGAGACGTCCTCGGTATGACTCACGTCCATATGTAACGAAATACCACTTAAAACACGAACTCCAGGTAGCCAATGCCTTGATTCAAGCCCTCCTCCAGTGAGTAATTAGCTTGCCACCGGCCCCGTCCGAGCTAACCCATCGTTAACAGGTCCCCCAATTTTGACAAATTCTCGTCGAGGTAATACCCAGTGGAGTTGTCCTATGATTATCGCACCTACCGAACTTTTAGCTTTCCGGGACTTCTGCTCTTCTATTTGTATGTCTGGCTAGTCAAGGAATCCTTGCTATATGCTGACGACGTTAATAGATGGAATATGGCCACCGCAGTTGTATTGCTCAACGTTTTGATCTCGCTATTTTCTTCTGCATACTCGGACGTGAGTGAAATTGTTATAACCGCGATCACACCCCAGCTCGGGATTGTAGGTTGTTGATGATGCTGAAGCGCAATACCTTGCCTTCTTCGCAAGCAAAACTGTGGGCATGATACGCGCTCCTGATTCTTTTGTCTACCCCGCGCCCTTCAACCTTATTGAAACATTCCTGATCGCGCCTTTCGAGTAATTCCTTCACCTCTACCTCATTGACAAGGGCTGAAATGCAATTGCCTTAGGCTTCTCCCTAGGTTCAGGCTGCATCCAAACACATACGCCAAGGTCGGGGTTCCACAAACTCCTACGCATAGTTTTAATCCTCCTTATTGTAGCTCAACCGAATTGTGATGAGTGTCATGTTCTTCCCAGCTCTGGCCATGATTGCATTTTGTGAATCAACATTCAACGTACAAAGGCACACCTGGATGAAAAATTGGTTGAGGGGCAATGATGAGGGTGAAGCGGACTCACCACAAAACCGAGACCCTCAGGTTGACGACCCCGCTTGCGTGGGTCTGGAAATCAGTAAAGTGCCGTTTTCGGAGTTGATCAAAGTGTTTCCAAATACAGAGCAGGTGAGTGTTATTACACGCCAACCCTATATAATCCGTGATACATTATGAATAGTCGAGCGAAGCAACAATTGTGCGGGAGATCCAAGAGCTCAAAGAGCAGATGAACCGCTTACTCAAGAAGCTCGATGGATAAGACGGTGCTGTAATGCGCCCCCTCACGCGGATTCCGTCTATTCTCCTTTTTCTTTTTTCATGGTTACCAATGAGCAAACCAACAATTTCTATCACATATGCTGTCCTAAATGTCCAATCTATGGTTACAATTTACTATCGTGGGAGGGGAAGTGCAAAACTTTTGGTCTTGCATTTTTAGCTCACCCAGATGCAACATTGAGGCTCCAAAAAAAATTTGGGAGCTACCTTAGGACATAATGAACACTAAATTAAATCCCCGGTTTTTTCTATGAAGCGGAAAGGTGGTCGGCGACTGACCGAGCAGGGGGGGTGATTTTGGGGTGCAATGCAAAATTGGTCACGTTAGTCACAGTGGGCAGAACACGGCCAAACCACCTAGAATGTCACAGAATGTAACGCTTTTGGGACCTCCTCATTTGAAAACACCCGCCGCTCACCACCAAGACATATGTTGTCTAGCTACAAAAATCTGGAGTGAAGACCTAAGATACTATACAAAATGCTCCTGTATTTTTTTCATTGAGGTCTATGATTGGATCTGGCGGATCTGGGCAATATCTGTGTTTATGGAGCCCAAAACAGTGTCATTTTTGCATCTTTTGGCTTCGCATTTCATCCTCATTTGTCGCCACTCCATCGCGAACCAATTTCCTAGAGCACTTACACGTTCTTTCCTCGCCTGAATTTTTATGAAGCTCTAGCTTGAGCGGAATCATGTTTAAATTGAGATTTGCACTTCCCCCCCCTTTTGCACTTCCCCTCCCATGATAGTATCTCCCAAGAGGCAATGAGGGGGAATGCTTGGTGCAAGACCCTTGGAGCCACGCTGTTTTCTTACACATGCACACTCATAGCAAAAGGTAACTACAACTCTCCAAGCGGAGCTGTAGGGTCTCGGACGAGGCTCGTAAGGATAACCATACCATGAACGAAGAACGGACGGATTTCGTTGATCTCCATCGAGCAAAGATTAGGCA
>QGOG01001487.1:0-23250 GCA_003313185.1 Collybia sp. MG36
CGCTCAGGTGAAAGAGGCCGGAATTATCGTGATGAATGAGATCGGCCTGGACCCTGGGATCGACCACTTGTACGCCATCAAGACGATTGATGAGGTCCATGAGAAGGGTGGAAAGGTGATCATCTTGCAATCGCGTGGACGACGCAGGATAATAACGCTCTTATAGATCAAGGAATTCCTATCATACTGTGGTGGCTTGCCGGCGCCAGAATGTTCGGGGAACCCCCTTGGATACAAGTTCTCCTGGTCGTCCCGGGGGGTCCTATTGGCTCTCTTGAATTCGGCGTCCTACCTCGCGGATGGGAAACGGCTCGACATTTCAGGGCAAGAATTGATGGGATACGCACAACCGTACTTCATCTCTCCGGCATTCGCATTCGTTGCGTATCCCAACCGAGACTCGGTGCCATTCAAGGAGTTCTACAACATCCCGGAGGCAGAGACTGTTGTCCGCGGGACGCTGAGATACCAAGGGTTCCCCGAATTCATCAAGGCGCTTGTCGACCTTGGGTGGTTGGATGCCACAGAGAAAGACTGGCTGAAGGAGGGGCTGACCTGGTCTGAGGTGATGCAGCGAACCATTGGAGCGAACGATGCTTCCGAGAGGTGAGCCGGCTGCTTGCCTAGCTCCCATGCTTCCTTATATGAACCCGTCCTACAGTACGTTGGTGGGCCAAGTCAAAACCATATGCAAATTCCCCAACGAGGCCGAGAGTAACCGAATCATCTCTGGATTGCGTTGGATCGGACTGTTCTCGACCGAGAAAGTCACGCCTCGGAGCGGGAATCTCCTGGACACCCTCTGCGCGCAGCTCGAGACTCTCATGAAGTACGAGCAGGGCGAGCGGGACTTGGTGATGCTGCAGCACAAATTCGTGGTCGAGTGGAAGGATGGCAAACAGGTTTAGTTTTCTGCCATCCCTAATGGCCTAACCTAACCAGCGCAAAATACCTGCAGGATATCTTGACATCTACCCTGGAGGCGTATGGAAGCCCCAACGGCCATTCCGTCATGGCGCTCACCGTTGGTGTGCCATGCGGAATTGCGTCGCAGCTGGTGTTGGATGGGGTGCTGAAAACTCCGGGCATTATTCAACCCTACTCGAAGGAGATTTGTGATCCCATCCGCGCAATTCTGGAGAGTGAAGGTTTGGGGATGGTTGAGAAAGTGTTGTAACTGACCATAGAAAATTGAGGGATGTAAGTGAGGGATGAAAACTAGGAATTAGATTATTTCCAGCTTGACGTAGGCACCGAGCCTGCGAATTCTTACATATAGAGCATCGCTGGGTCACCCACAGCGGTTCTGGATGGTTTGATCGGATGTGGTAAACGCGCACCCCTTCGCGGCCTCGCCCGCCGCGCGCGCTTACAGGCGGTGTTTGAACTTGGTCAATGTCGGTCTCCTCCGACAACGCACGTCCTTGAGCTTTGAGTTCCATCAGTCGTGATATCTCCATTCAATGCCGTTTTAGCCGCCGCCGCTCCACGCCAAGTACGTAATTCAGCGCCTCTGCAATACCGTAAGTATACCCTTACATTCTATCAATATGATTCGCTCACACGCTCGGCATCAACGCCCGCTGGCATGGTCACATCGGATCAATTGCATTTGCCACCAACCCCTCTCCTCTCCTCAGCCCATGGGCTATTGCATGATAACTCCATGCACATATCAGCTGGCTGACGAATTGCTCAGTGCACGTACACCTCCAAGCCTTCGAGTTTCACCCCCAAAATGTCAATACCAAATGCTCTTAAATCATGACGTGTGTCACGAGCTATCAATTGATGCTCAGATGCGCTGATGACAACAACTCCAGTGACGGTGACAATGGTGTTCGGGGCAGCCATCCACTGGATTGCGATACATATCGCAAGTATGAAAACAGAGGAGATTCGGCCAGTAAATATGATACCCACTATGTCTTCTTTACCGAGAGCAGATGTTCTTTGCTCACCGCCACGACTGATTGACACTGATGGGGAACCTGCTTATGCTCCTTCCCCAGACATCCTACATCAAGATCATCTTTCAAAGACGCGACCACGATGCATTGGTGTGAAAACCAACTCTGGCTCTTCTGCTCCCGTCATGGTGTTATCGTGCCTTGGCGTCTACATGTCTAGCACCATTTGGCTTTCAAGATCTCCTTGTCCCGGTACAGCGGGATAACCGGACCGCCCTTCCCGCCAGCCCCCTCAATCCCGGTGGTTCTATTGCCACATAGGCTCCGCAAAGAAACCACAATCGGACCTTATTCATCCTTCTGACATCTATATATGAACCCAACTAGCACGAAATCATAACTTTACCCAGCACCGGGCTCCTACATCCATCATGGCAGGACTGGATTTCACGAATATCCGCGTTTATTGTTCGTCTCCATTCATGACCTCAAGTGAAAGCAAACTGAACGTAGGCTATTTTCAGGGTTGGCGTTCATCGCATACTGGGGCATCGTCTTATTCGGATACGACACGTCAGTGGTTCCGAGCCTTCATTGTGGAAATTAAAAATGTTTTTTTTTTTTTCCTTTCTACAGGGGTGTCGCGTGCGTGGACTGTGTTTGTGATGATTCTGATGGTTGTTAAAACGTGTTTCCCACAGAGGCGGTGTCGTCGGGAATAGCTTTTTCCAGCAGCATTTTGGCCTCACCGATCCGTCCGGCAAGGTGAACACGAAGAAGAGTAACGATGTATCGTCAAACGTTGTATCCGTCCTGCAAGCGGGTGCCTTCTTTGGAGCTCTAGGGAGCGCACCAATTTCTGGTATGTATTGTTACCATTTGGGATGACATTGTTGAAATTGGGTTGTCCGCTTCCAGCAAAGATTGGCCGCAAATATACCTTGATCATATTTTCCTTGGTGTTCCTTGTCGGTGCTGTGAGTTCTAATCCCAGCCGTTATTATTCCATGCTCAAGGTACAAATTAGATTCTGACAACCGTTGCGGGCGGGGAAAACGGATTGGCCGAGATTTACGCGGGACGAGTCATTTCAGGTATTGGAATTGGCGCGATCTCGGCAGTTGCGCCTGCGTACGTTTCCGAGTGTTCTCCAAGCAATGTTCGCGGGAGAATCACAGGGTGTTTTCAAATTATGGTCAGCCTCGCTCAAATGGGTATGCATACCCATACTCAATCAATCAATCCACCAGGTCGCCTTCGGTGTTATGATATCCTATTTTGTGAATTGTGAGTGAGGGTTTTGGCCGGAATTGCCCTGTCTCAATGATGTTTAGTCGGTGTGGGGATCAATATCAAGAGCGGCCCCAACATTTGGAGAATCCCATTTGGAATTCAGCTCGTCCCTGCAGGCATCATGGCCTTCGGACTACTCACTCTACCTGTAAGAGCTGACCTGTGGATCAAATGCAGTCCATTCTCATCCACTTGAACAGGAATCACCTCGTTGGCTCGCATCTGTCGGGCGCAATCGAGAAGCCCTTAAAAATCTTGCGTATCTACGACGAGATAGCGAAGACTCTGATGCCATTGTTCATGAGATGGCCGAAATTGAGGCGGCAATACTTGAGGAACGCGAGGCTCGCAAAGGCCTCGGCCTCAAAGAAGCATTCTTTGGGAAAGGGAATTTTATCCGATTTGTGATAGCTTTCGTCATCTTCCTCCTCCAACAATGGGCTGGCCAGAACTCTGTCAAGTAGGTGTCTTAGAGTTTCTTGTTCAATCGTGTGAACCAACCGATTCGTCTCTAGCTATTATGCACCTCAAATTTTCGCCTCGGTGAGATATTTGTTCCACTTACCCTGTAATTGATCTCAACCTATATTCCCTAATAGATTGGTTTCACTGGTAACCGAAATTCACTGCTTGCCAGCGGGATCTATGGCTAGTCTCATTGTTGCCTATTTCAATATCTAGCCTAATCACTCACTATGAAGGTGTCATAAAATTAGTGGCAACCGCAATCTTTATTTTCTTCGGCGTTGAGACCTTAGGCCGCCGGCTTTCGCTATTCATCTCCGCGATGGGGATGGGGACATTATTCTTCATCATCGGGGCCATCTTGAAAACCCACCCACCACCGGCCACCAGCGCAAACGTAGCCCCCCCAGCTCTCTCGCCTGCCTCGAAAGCAATGGCAGCAATGTTGTACATCTATGTTTGCTTCTACTCCATGGGCTGGGGTGCGCTTCCCATCGCTCTTTACCTGAGTGACCCGAATGAATGATGCCTTTAGGTCCTCTCCCCTGGGTCTATGTCTCCGATATCTTCCCAACACGAACAAGGCATTACGGTATTGCTCTTGCGAGCGCCTCACAATGGCTATGGAGTGCGTACTCGAATATTATGCATGATACGAACCTGTGCCAACTTTCAATACAGATTTCGTGGTCTCCAAGGTGACCCCCGACATGAAAACAAACCTCGGTTATAAGCTATTTTTGATGTTCGCGACTGTGAATATTGGGGCAATGGGCGTCTTTTCCCTGTGAGTATCTGTCATAATCACGCGCTAAACGCATTCCCTCATGACACCAACTCTAGAGTGATTCCTGAAACAAAGGGAAGAACGCTTGAAGAGATGGATGTCATCTTTGGTTCCGTCTCCGCGGAGCAGCGACAAGAGGATATTGCTAAACAGCAGAAAGGTTGGAGATAAATCATCGATCGCCACCAGGCAGCTAACAAAAAACCACAGTGCATGACAATCGGCATGAGAACAGACAGGATACTTCAATGGAAAAGAGCGTATAACATGCGATTCCATTTGAACACGAGCCCACGATGATCATTCCTCACTACATCCATTGATAGTATTTCGCATCATTCAAACTGTATAATATTAATGCTTCTGACACCACATTTGCGTTTGCGCTGTACCGCATGATATGTGTCATTCAAGAATTCTGGTTCGTATGACACTGACAGATCCCATCATACGGTATTACCCGGTACACCAGGTCGCCGGTTGTTTCACGTGGAATGTCGCTCGGGGACGAATCCCGATGGCCGTAATTTGTTTACTTGTGATTGGATCGGGGCTTATTGACGTTGTCATTTATTTATAGCACCGCTTCATCGGCTGATGCGCGCCGGCGGAGTCTCCCAGTTTCACCCGGCTACAATTGTTTCAAGTCCACTCACCGTTTTGGCGCAGTGGATTATGCATCGCTCTCCTTGAGACACCAAGCCGCATGTCGATTCTCGTCCAGCGTGGTATCCCAAGTTTTCAAGCGGAACAACCTGCACGATTCTTTCAATTTCTGTGCAGTCTTGCACTCCACGAACTGCTCCAGGGCCAATATTAAGTGCTTAATCTGCGTTTCTCGGTCGGTCATTTGTGCAGCTGCTGCCGAACCAAAGTTCCTGTGTATGTATGTCTACGATAACATATCCAAGTTCCGGATTATTGTCCCAAGTGAATGGGCTCAAACGCCATATACTCTACGCGCATTCTCCCTAGCTTCAGCCATGACCTTGTTCGTATCCCATCCTTCACCAGCAACCCCAGATACGAACTCGGCCGTCCACGGAATCATCGCCGTATGACATATTGGTAGTTTACCCTTGAGCGTGGTGAGATTGTTGTAGAGATTGGCTGGCACCATGTATGGTGCGTCTGTCTCCAAGAGGATCCGAAGGGGGGCCTCTGGATTTTTAGCCGACATACGACGGACAACTTCCGACGTATCTTCATTGCTGGAGTACGTGATAACGCCTATAGATGTATTATGGTGGGGTCTGTTATTTCCAGCGAGACACGAACCAGTGATTCCAATGCAAAGGTTAGGAAAATGGTCCAGCAATCTCTGGCCGAAATCAGGCGAGTCCGTAAAACAGTGTATATGAATCTGGTTTGATGGGGATTATTTTTGACGTTTGTTGATGAGAAGCTTCAACCCCGACCTTGTGATCTGGTGGTACCTGTTCTTTTAATATTCGCTCAGTGTCTTCGTCGGCCTCTCGAGTATGGATAGTCAGCGGTTTTCCAAGCTTAACTGCTTGCTTCAGCTGCCGAGTAAAAACGGCTCGCTGGACATCACGAGGAGAGTTATCGTAGTGGTAATCCAGTCCCATCTCGCCCCAACCCACACATCGAGGGTGTGCCATCGCTTCTAATCTAGAAAAATGGTTTAGTACTGCGAATGGATATTCGTGTTGGAACGAACATGTCGTTTTCCACATCATCGTTATAATGCTTGGCTTCATGGCTGTGAAACCTCGTTGATCATTGGAAGGAGGTGGGGTAATATCGCCTCACGGATGAACACCTGTATCCAGATGTGAGTCCCATCCTCATGCGCTAGTGGAGAGGAACTCACCCATAACAAACCAATATTCAATACCGTTCCAGTTAGTTTCCCTACCCTCTTTCGTCACCGCAGAATCAGCAAACTCCTTCCACAATTTTTGCACAGGCGCTTCACACCAAACGTCCACAATCGCCGCAACGCTTCGATCCTGGTACATTCCCCGTACAAAATCAAACACATTGTCGAATTTGGCATTAGGGTATTTACCCCGATAAGCGGCAAAGGTCGAAGCAAGATGGGTATGGGTGTCTATAATCGCGGTTGTGCTCGTCGGGTGGGCTGGGAGCAGGAGATGCTCTTCGGGAGGCGTATTTGAGCGATTCTTTTTCCCCATCTTGCGATTATACGAGATTTGAGTGGCAAAGTTGCGATGTGAAATGCTGCGTTGTTGCTGACGAAGATGGAGAGTGCACCAGCGTGTCCTGACTGGAGCCAGTGCCGATAAAAACATATAAATGTGTGGTTGATGAAATCAAATGAGTCACATCACACATCGGTCCCCCGGCCCGGGGGCAGGTGTTTTCACTTCCACATCGCTCAATGCTCCACCGAAATTCATGTATCGATATTTTTGGGACAAACTTTTATCCAATGTACAAACAGGTTAGATATTTCTTATCTCAATTTTTGAGCCCAGGCGATCCGCTTTGATACTCCTCTCAACATCTCAAGCGCCACGTCAGCTTAGAGGACACACTATTTATAGCAATGTGGCACTGGGGAAAGGAGGGTCGACTACTTGTTGTTTTAAATTGAGAATTCCCTATTTTCAAAGACATGGGACTCACCGACGGGACACACTCGGTTCAGGATGTTCTGGCTCGTGGTGACATCAGAGACGCTGGGGCAGTTGTTCCTGATGCACTGCCTAACGTTCAGGCAGAAAGTTGGAGAGCTGCGGAGGCAAGGAATATCCAGTCTATCAACGATGAATTAGTTCGTCAGGAAATTTCCTTATTGTCTGGGTGAAAGCCCACATATTACAGCCCGCGATTAAGGCAGCCGCTCGAACACAATCCAATGCGCACGGGGGCAAACCGGTGGTCCAGTCGGTCGTCGAGACCTGTGCTTGCACTGCGGCAATCCCGGACACGACAGCGAGGAGCTTTGCAAAGGAGAAGCGCATGATTGTGAGGAGTTGTTGATGTTGTTGCTTTCATTGGGGCCCAGGAGCTGATCTTATACTTGACGGTGGCCAAGGGGCGACCCCAGCACGAAAAAAAGAGTCGGACACGACTTTCTCTCATTGTCTGGGCACGAGAAGGCCCAACGAGGGTTGATTCGAGATAAGAACGCAGACGTCAGATACTGACAGACTCCCAGAACTTTGTGCCTCCAGACGTGGCCATTCTCCGTACCATGAGAGTGAATTAGTCGGGCTAGACATATCGGGGCTGCGTTTCTCCCAGGGCTCGGGGATAAACAGGAGTAATTTCCAAGGGATAAAAATAACGGGCAGCGTGAACTTGATTGCAGACCGACAGGGGAGCCAATTGGAAGTGAATGACTCCGGCAAGGGGGCATTCCGATTTCCTATGAAAATGAAGCGACGTCACAGCGGGGTTAAGGTGTGGAACACGATCGTCAGGGCCCGCTGCGCTAGGGCCCGATAAGGGGAGGCGGGCCTCGCTTCGGGAATCAATTGGTTGAGGAATGCACGAAGGCTGAGGAATCAAAAACGGCATAGGCGGTGCGCACCTCTAATTATTGGAGTCGGCATTGCGATGTACATGTTATCAGAATAAAATACTGCTTTGTTTCTGACGATGATGGAGAGTGCGTCAGCGTGTCCTGACTGGAGCCTTTTGTTCAAAAAAGAATCCAGGAATATTTATTAACCCCCGCAACGATGGCATGATGGGGGTGCGGCAATAGCCGCGGATGAACAACGTATGTAAGAGCGACATAAGGTAGATAGATATACGATCCACCCACATTGGCCGGGATGCCAGTGAAACGATGACCAAAGGTCCCAGAGAGATGTTCGGCGAGCTCGAGCGAGCTTACAGATTTGTGAAGAGGCACTACCCACCCGGCCATCGCCAGAGTCAGGGTGGGGAGAGAATGGCCTGTTGGCAAGGTACTTAGCTTCTTCGAGGGGAGAGACGAAGACCGAGTCTGAGAACGGCGTGCTTCGGCGTCGACAGACGCAAACGAAAAGGCTTGAGAGTTGTCATCAAGGAACCGCAGAGGAGCGGACGCCGCCTCCGATGGTTCTGAGGTGATTGAGCATGGCACGCACATATCGGGCGCAGAGTAGGTGTAGATGTTACAAACAACCGGGGTGGTGGAGAAGACGACCGCTAGCTCAACAGCCAGAATTTCACAGTCAAATGATGTGAGAGAGCCGCGCGAGCGGCCGGAGGAGTGTATGCGCTTCCCGAGGTGGTATACCTCAAAAGCAGCACCGCGTCGGAGCGACTCAGGAACCCCAGGTGCCGATCCATCCGTGGAGATGACAAGGGCCTTCAGGTCTTCGTGGCGGAGAGATGGTTTGAGCTTGAACGCCCGGAACCACTGGGGGAAGAAGTCGTCGGCCTTGGCGTCCTGACTGGAGCGAGTGCCGATAAAAACACACCAATGCGTGATGTCACATCACATCGACCCCCCGGCCCGGCGGCAAGTGTTTTCACTTCCACATCGCTCAATGCTTCACCGAAATTCATGTATCGATATTTTTGGGACAGACTTTTATCCAATGTACAAACAGGTAGATATTCCTCATCTCAATTTTTTGAGCCCAGGCGATCCGCTTTGATACCCCTTTCAACATTTCAAGCTCCTTGGAGGGTCAAACTATTTATACCCCAACAGGACCTGCTGTGAGGGTGGGGACGGGGTCGGTGACGACTACTTGTTATTTTGAATTGAGAATTCCCTTTTTTGAAAGACATGGGACTCACTGATAGGACACACTTTGAGCAGGATGTTCTGGCTCGTGGCGAGTTCAGAGGCGCTCAAGCTGGGGCAGTTGTTCCTGATGCACTGCCTAACGTTCAGGCAGAAAGTTGGAGAGCTGCGGAGGCAAGGAATATCCAGTCTATCAACGATTATTTAGTTCGTCAGAAAATTTCCTCATTGTCTGGGTGAAAGCCCACATATTGCAGCCAGCGATTAAGGCAGCCGCTCGAACACATTCCAATGCGCACGGGGGCAAACCGGTGGTCCAGTCGGTCGAGGCCTGTGCTTGCACTGCGGCAATGCCGGACACGACAGCGAGGAGCTTTGCAAAGGAGAAGCGCATGATTGTGAAGAGTTGTTGATGTTGTTGCTTTCATTGGGGCCCCAGGAGCTCTTATACTTGACGGTGGCCAAGGGGCGACCCCAGCACGAAAAAAAAAAGAATGGGACACGACCCCCTCTCATTGTCTGGGCACGAGAAGGCCCAACGAGGGCTGATTCGAGATGAGAACACAGACGTCAGATACTGACAGACCCCCAGGACTTTGTGCCTCCAGACGTGGTCATTCTCCGTACCATGAGAGTGAATTAGTCGGGCTAGACATATCAAGGCTGCATTTCTCCCAGGGCCCGGGGATAAACAGGAATAATTTCCATAGGATAAAAATAACGGGCGGCGTGAAGTTGATTGCAGGCCGACAGGGGAGCCAATTGGAAGTGAATGACTCCGGAAAGGGGGGATTCCGATTTGCTATCAAAATGAAGCGACGTCACAGCGGGGTTAAGGTGTGGGGCGAACACGATCGTCAGGGCCCGCTGCGCTAGGGCCCCATGAGGGGAGGCGGGCCTCGCTTCGGGAATCAATTGGTTGAGGAATGTACGAAGGCTGAGGAATCTAAAATGACACAGGTGGTGCGCACCTCCAATTATTGGAGTCGGTATTGCGATGTGTGTGTTATCAGGATATATCCGTGGTGAGACCTGGACTAACTTCGATTAAAATAGTGACGTGTCAAGCTTGACGCCCGCACAAAAAGTCATAGGTGGTAATAAGGAGCTGATGATACAAGGCAGGGACACTATTCGATGTCAATTTCATTGAGTCGGCGAGAGAGCGATTTTCGAGGTCTGGATCAGCAAATGCTGCCCTCGTACTTCTCAGCCCAGGCGCTCATGACAGCGGCTGAAGCGCTGGTGAGCGGGTGGCATAAGGTCAGACGTCCAGGATAATTACCCCTGCCAGGGGCAAGAGAAATGCTTGATTAGGATCCACCAGACTCCTCTCCACCAGCCCTGGTCAAAAATGGGCTGTAAAAGAATATCATCTGTCGGCCGAAATATAGGGTCTAAACCAATAGGCCCACCCCAGCTACCCGAAATGTATAATGTCGACGGAAATAATGGTATCCGAGTCATCAGTCTGTGAGAAAATAAGCACTGGTAGCGTTAACCCACAAATCTCACAGAACCTTGATCCCGAGCAGTCGCTCTTCGTCGATAAAAACACCATTATAAACATACTCCTCCTCGGACTCGTAGCCGCAATAGGGTAGCGCTGAATAGACGGGTACTTCAAAGATGCTTTCGCTGTCATAGAGCTGCTCTTCCTCATCATTGTAGAACATTGCGGGGTCGAGATGCTGTCGTAAGTAACGCTTCATCTTGGCAAGATTCCGTGGATTGAAGTCATAGATCATGATGGGAGAAGCCGTGTCTGTAAGGATGGTGACGTATCTCTGCCCGGACGCTGTTGTTATCCATCGGGAGGGGGTTCCTTCAGTGCTGATCCATCGGGTTATGGGGGGGCCCCAGTCCGACCACTGTGTTAAATGATCCGAGTCGCTGTCAAGTGGTGTCTCCGAGATGTGCTTGTTGAACACGTCCACGAGCGATTGGCGATGGACAACAAGTGTAAGGGCGAACTGCTCTTCGGAAGCAGATTCGATATGAATGCTGAAGATCATAATGGTTTGGTGGGGTGAAGCATGAAACGGTCTGCCAGCGTCGAAGCTAGAATTTGGTCCGACTGGACCGGGTTCGCCCCGACTGTCGATCGCAAGAATGCTCACCCCCGGGCTGAGGGGAGGCAGACAGATCGCGTAGGCCGGATGGAACGTTTCCCCAAGATGCGGGCCTGGGATCCGCCAGAATTCGAAAGTCCCCCCTTTGGTGTTGGAGAGAAGCAACAAATCTGCCGTGAGAAAAATGACACCACAATGGGTTTGATGTCCAAGGATATGGTCCTGGGTTACAGTGAGCCAGTTGCCTGTTTCATGAGTGAGAGACCAACGATCAGCAATGCTCCTGTCTTCCAATTCCAGAGGTAAAGCCGATCTGGCGGCGGGGACTCGTAGAATCTGTATGTGGTCACCAGTGCTATATGGTCCTCCATGATTTCAATAGAAATTGACGGTTTCACCTGTGTGCTTCCGATTGAAATGGTCGGTGTCTCAGCGAGAGGGTGTGGCTTCCCGGTCTTGAAGCTCAGGAGGCTGAGTTCAATGTGGAGCATTGCATCTGCTGGATTGGTGGAATTGGGATCCGAGCCACTGCAGCTTCACATTCAGTTCACCAGAACCCACGAAAATATGGAGTGACCTTGTGATGATCGCGATCAAGTCGCTCTCGTGGATCGCGAGGCCCATGTCGACAATCTTACGGTCAATGTCGATGCGTGACCAACTGAGGGCCTGGGATGGCAGCGCCGAGAGTTCGAGATAATGAAGGCCGAAGCCGTCGAGGGCACCCAGGAAGTATATGCCATTGGTGAGGTCATAGATTCCAGATGAGGGATGATCGACGGCGATTGAGTGTGTGAAATCTGGTTGAAATGTCCTCCAAGCGAATTCCCGCTGGGTAAGCGCTTCTAGTTTGTTGGGAGTGCTGAGATGATTATATGGGTTGTCCTCGAAAGATGCATTTCCCAACGCAATCATGTAGCGCAGGCGAGCAGAGCCGCTGATGGTGTTTCGAATATGGTGATTCACGAGTTTGCAGGATTCCAGATCATTCGCGGGTAGAAACAATAATGTGTTGGCCAGGATCTCCGCAGGGAGGTCGAGAAGTAGATTCGGCATGGGATGAAGAGTTTTCAGAGGCTACCGGCCTCCTTGGGCAGTTTGAAATGATTGTAGCTCGCTGGCAGTGGTGTGGAGTCACAAATTCATCGCGACGGCGGGCGCCCACACTTTTTTGAAAATATTACATACATAATCTGGCACTGAGGCGACTTGTGCAAATAGGCCTGCTACTGTGGGTGCTAACGCAAGCGGGGGGGTGCCCAGAGGGGCAATTGGAGTTTCAGGTGACGACGCATGTATGTATCACTCGGCTATAGTACTATGCAAACTACGGGGGGCGCGGGGGTTGTTCAAATGCAAACGCTCTCGGGTTGTCTTCAATGAATTTGAGGATGAGATTGAGCTGGAAATCGGATTTGGTGAAGTTGTCAAATGTGAAACGTTTGAAACATATGGTATGTGGAGAAGATGTGGCCTCGACACTCTACAATCCCGGTGCAGGCGGGGGATGCTGAATTTTCGCGCGAGAAGAATCTGCGACGGCAATCCCTGATGGGGTGTGGGTTATCGAAATTCTAGTGACTTTTTCATTGAGGGAGTTGGATTCACCAGCGGTGCTCAAGAGGAAGCCGCCTTTGGAGTGAGTTGAGGTGAAGTCACGCGTCTTGGACAACGCAATGAATCGCCTTCCACGGGACCGGGAGTTGTCCTCCAACCTGCGAGCATATTTGTCATGGCTTTGGAGTGCATGGCTGAAAATGATGTGTTAGGGGACTCAACTTCGGGACTCAACTTCGTATAGGGTTGAACTTGATTGCAGACCGGGAAGCCAATCAGAAATGAAATGTTTCTGCGAAAAGGGGGGTATTCCAGCTTCCCACCAAAGGGGAAGCGACGTCGTAGCGAATGGGGCAAACATAATCCGCTACCCCAAGGCCCCATGAGAGGCGGGCAGGGCCTCGATTCGGGGATGGGGAATTCGCGGAAGCCAAGGCGCCCAGATAGTCATGAACATTGCAAACCTTTGACTATTGGAGTTGAGATTGCGATGTGTTGGGTTATCTGCTTCAGATCATCAGTGTGGAGTTGAAAAACACTATCACGATGTGTAATGTTTGAACGTTTGAATGCCTGCATGAAAATTCATGGATGGTAATAAAGAGCTGATGATACAAGATAGGGACAGTATTCGATGTCAATGGCATTCCATTGGCGGGAGAGCGATCCTCGAAGCCTGGATTAGCAGATGATCTCCCCCTTCTGAACTCAAGGCGGTCGTGGTAGCGGCAAAGTGCTGGGTATTACAAACCATGAGAAGCACGAGGCTGGACACCTAAACAATTACCCCCGCTAGGGGCAAGAAGGATGCTCTACTGGGATCCGCCAGACTCAGTCAAAGGAGGTCGTCGGTCGGCCAAAACGTGGGGTCCAAACCAATAGGCCCACCCCAGCTACCCGAAATGCATAATGTCGACGGAAATAATGGCACCCAAGTCGTCAATCTGTGAGAAAATGAGCACTGGTAGCGTTGACCCACAAATCTCACAGAACCTTGATCCCGAGCAGTCGCTCTTCGTCGATAAAAATATCATTATAAACATATTCCTCCTTGGACTCGTAGCCGCAATAGGGTAGAGTTGAATAGACGGGTACCTCGAAGATACTCTCACTGTCATAGAGCCTCTCTTCCCCATCATTGTAGAACATTGCGGGGTCGGGGTGTTGTTGCAAGTAATCCTTCATCTTGGCAAGATTCCGTGGATTGAAATCATAGATCATGATGGGAGAGGCCGTGCCTATAAGGATGGTGACATATCTCTGTCCGGAAGCTGTCGTTATCCATAGGGAGGGGTTCCTTCAGTGCTGATCCATCGGGTTATGGGGGGGCCCCAGTCCGACCACTGTGCTACATGATCTGAGCGACTATCAGGTGATGTCTTGGAGATGTATTTGTTGAATATGTCTATGAGTGATTGGCGATGGACAAAAAGCGTAAGGGCGAACTCTGCGGAAGCAGATTCGATATCAATGCGGAAAACTATAATGGCTTGTTGTGAAGCATGAAACGGTCTGCCAGAGTCGAAGCTAGAATTTGGTCCGACTGGGCCAGGTTCACCCCAACAATCGACCGTAAAAATGCTCATTCCCGGGCTGAGGGCAGGCAGAGAGATCTCATAGGCCGGGTGGCATGATTCCCCAAGATGCAGGTCTGGGATCGACCAGAATTCGAAAGTTCCGTCCTCAATATTGGGAAGAAGTAACAAATCTGCCGTGAGAAAAATGACACTAGAATGTGTTTGATGTCCAAGCATGTAGTCCTGGCTCATGCTCAGTCAGTCGTCCGCTTCATGAGTGAGAGACCAACGATCAAATGCTCCTGTCTTCCAATTCCACAGGTAAAGTCGATCTGGCGGCGGGGACTCGTGGAATACAAATTCATCAGCGGCGGGCGCCCACACTTTTTGCAAGTAAAAAGACGACATTGTGCCAACCCGCACCAGAAATGAATCCTCTTCTTAAGTGTGGCTAATTAGCATAATCTGTTACTATAAATCTCCTTCGCCAAACCGCCCAAACCGCCCAAACCGCATGATATCATCGACCCGACTATATCGAGACAATGATCCTCAGTAGTAAGAGGAATGCTTGACTAGAATCCGGCAGACTCCTCTCTGCAGTTGTGATTAAATATTGAGCTCCAAAAGGACATCAAATGTGAGGCCCAAACTGGTAGGCCAACCCTAGCTAGCCAAAATGCATAACGTCGATGGAAATAATGGCACCCAAACCATCAGTCTACGATAAAATAAGCATTGGTAGCTTTGACTCAAGAATTTTCATAATACCTTTATCCCGAGCAGTCGCTCTTCGTCAATAAAAACACCATCGTAAAAATAGCCCTCCTCTGACTCGTAGCTACAATATGGCAGCGCTGAATGAACGGATACTTCGAAGATATCCGCGCCATCGTAAAGCCTCTCTTCCTCATCATAGAAGGACATCGCGGAGCTGGGATATCGCTGTAAGTAATCTTTCATCTTGGCCACATTGCGCGGGTTGAAATCATAAATCGTGATAGGGGAAGGCGTTTCTGTGGGAATCAAGACACATCTCTGTCCGGAGGTTGTTGTTATCCACCGGGTGGGAGTTCCTTGAGTATCG
The DNA here is from genome assembly GCA_003313185.1 of Collybia sp. MG36. Classification (NCBI taxonomy): domain Eukaryota; kingdom Fungi; phylum Basidiomycota; class Agaricomycetes; order Agaricales; family Clitocybaceae; genus Collybia; species Collybia sp. MG36. The sequence goes on from QGOG01001487.1 coordinate 15,364, forward strand.
ATCCACCGGGTTACGGGGGGGCCCCAGTCCGACCACCCCAAATGCGGGGCGTTCTCAGATGCTTGGGGGGCGTGTTTATTGAATACATCTATAAGCGACTGGCGATGAACAACAAGCGAAAGAGTGCACTTCCTTTCAAAAATGGACTGGATATAAATTCGGAATAATAGAATTGCTTGTAGTGATGAAGCATGGAAAGGTCTGCCAGAGTTGGGGGTGTAACCAGGTCCGACTGGGTTGGGTTCGCCCCGGCAGCTGATCCTAAGAATCTTCATTTGCGCGGTCAGCGTAGGGAGGCAGATTGCGTAAATCGGATTGTTTGGCTTCTCGAGTTGCAGGGAGGATGGGATCCTCCAGAATTCGAAGGTTTTGTCTTCGAGGTTAGGAAGCAGTAATAAATCCGCCGTGAGGAAGATAACACTAGAATATCTTCCATGTCCGAGGATACGGTCCTGGGTTATGGTGAATCATTCGTACACTCCATGAGCGAGAGACCAACTATCAGCAATGCTCCTGTCTTCCAATTCCAAAGGTACAGTGGATCTGGCAGCCGGGACTGGTGAGATCTGCGTGTGGTGACCAGCACTATGTGGTCCCCCATGATTTCGATAGAAATTGACGGCTTCACCCAGATGCTTCCAATCAAAACGGTTGGTGTCTCAGCAAGAGGGTGTGGCTTCCCGGTCACGAAACTTAAGAGGTTGAGTTCAATGCGGAACCTGCGAATCTCTGGCTCGGTGAAATTGGGATCCAGACCGCTGTAGCTCCACATTTAGTTTATTGGAACCCACACAGATATGGAGTGACCTTGTGATGATCGCGACTAGGTCGCTCTCATGTATCGCGAGGCCCATGGCGACAACCTTCCGGTCAGTGCTAATACGTGACCAAGTGAGAGTCTGAGATGGCAGTGTTGGAAGTTTGAGGTAATGAAGGTTGAAGCCATCACGGGCACCCAGGAAGCAGACGCCATTGGTGAGGTCGTAGATTCCAGACGAAGGCTGATCAACGGTGATTGATTGTACGAAATCTGGTCGGAATGTCCTCCAAGCAAACTCCCGTCGCACGAGTGCCCCAAGTTTCTCGGGGATGGTGAGATGATTATATGGGTTGTCTTCCATACATGCGTCACCCAATGCGATTAGGTAGCGTAGACGAGCAGAGCCGCTGATGGTGTTTCGAATATAACGATTGATGAGCTTGCAAGATTCCAGATCGTTCGCGGGTAGAAACGATAATGTGTTGGCCAGGATCTCCCGAGGGAGGTCAAGGAGTGAACTCGGCATGGGATGAAGGGTTCTTGAAGGCGTTACCAGCCTCGCCACACAGTTTGAAATGTCAGAGGACACGCGGAAGATCCCGAGATGGGGATTCAAATATTCACTCCTCGGGTCGGTGCACCAGAAACAAATCTTCATGAATCCACCTATGTAGTGTAATCTGCTACCACTACTATAAACCTCCTTTACCACACCACTTGAGACTACCCAAAGTGTATAATATCAATTGACTCGACTATGCCGAAAGCCCTTGCCTAGTAGAGGAAAGTTATTACCGGTCTCGGTTAAGCTTTGCCACGGATACCTTAATTCCGACCAATGTCTCTTCATCCATCAGGACAGACTTGTAAGTATACAATCCCTCGGTCCTTGTGCGGCAATAAGGTAGCGCCGAGCGAACGGGGCCTTGGAATATATTCGGTACGTCTTCGAGTTCCTCCTCACTCTCATTGCAGAACATGTTACGATTCAGGTGGTGTTTCAAATAGTTCCTCATCTTGACGACGTTACATGGATTGAAGTCGTAGATAGTCATTGGGGAAGGAATGTGCGCCGCCATCGGTGATATGGAGGCACAACGCTGACCGGCGCTCGCTGTTATCCATTGAGGAGACCGACCATCGCTGACGAACCACCGAGTTGAGGAGGGTCCCCAGTCCGCCCATGGCAATGGTTGCTGAATGCCCCCCGGGGAAATCTGCTTGCTTATAATGTTCACAAGCGAGCAGCGATGGACAACAAGCGTCAGAATAAAACGCGAGCCTGTGGGAGTGAAATCAACATAGATGTGGAAAATGATGATAGCTTGTTGGGATGAGGCGCGGAATGGTCTGTTGGGATGCAGAGTGGGGCAAGATCCGAACGTATGAGGTTCACCCCGACAACTGATCCTGGAGATCTGCATTCCTCGGGCGAGAGGAGGCAGACCAAGAATGTGAGTCGGATCGCCCGGTGCACCGCCGTCAAAAGAGGACGGGATTCTCCAAAACTCAAAGGTCGCCGCTGGAGCGTTGGGAACGAGTAGAAAGTCTCCGGTGAGGAACGTAACGCTCGGATACGTCCTATACGTAGCATCAATGCTCTGGGTTATCAATCAGCCATTGGACTCATTCTAGTCAGAAAACTGACCATCACCATGGCACCTGTCTTCCAATTCCAAACATAAATACGATCATTCGACTGCGGTGTGTGGTGAACCACTGCCAACGCTACCACATCTCCCACGATCTCGATGGAAATCATTGGTGGCCGCGAAGAAAATTCAACTGGGATAGCTGGTCGCTGGGCAAGGGGATGTGTCTTGCCACTCTTGACGCTCCGAAAGCTGAGTTCGATACGGAACGTGTCATGTAGATTGGGATCCGGGGCACTATGAAATCAGGATTAGCAGTTCGTGATGGATCGCTCTGATTCTAATCAACCTAGTAATGATTGCGACCAGGTCGCTCTCAGATGCTGCAAGGGTTACGCCGATGATCGCATCATCATCATGGTAGGAGTCAATGCGTGACAATACAAGGGCTTGAGATGGTACCGTCGGTAGTTCAAAATAATACAACCATGGGCGTTCAAAAGCACTGATAACATGAACCCCGTTGGTGAGACCATAGGCGGAATGATCAACACTGATAGATTGGATGAAATCCGGTTTGAATGTCCTCCACGATAGCTCTCTGCTCGTGAGCATAGAAAGCTTCATAGGAACGCTGAGTTGGCTCCGTGGGTCATCTTCAACCCCAGCAAGGTCCGCAGCGATCAGGTAATGCAGAAGAGACGAGCTGCTGATAATGTTTTTGATGTCGCGACTAACGAGCTTGCAAGACTCCAAGTCGATGCCCGGAAGAAATGATAGAATCTTGGTCAAGACTTCCGCAGGTAGGTCGCGAAGCAAATTCGGCATGGACTCCGGGAGTGTTTCGTCAGTTCTCTTCGAAAATAGTTGGAGTTGGCGCCCCCTGTTCAGCGATGTGGTATTTCGAGTAGAATCTAGCAGAATGTAGCATTGAACGCGTGGCGTCGAATCGAGAGGTTTGAGCTCAAACAGTTGTGCTTATGCCCTATTTTCCAAGTGGGTTCTAAACCATAAAGACGCCTCGAGGCCCGGAGCAAATGTCACTTATTTTGGGGTGTAGACCGTGTAGGGAACAACCAATTTTCCAAGATGGCTGTGATAATAATATCGATGAGCTGATGCTGCATCACATGACTGCCGGAGCTGGACGCTCCGCACCGGCCGCACCCCTGTTCCGGCGCCTCGACTTGGGGACACTGTTGTGGCGGGTGATTATGCAGGAGACGTGAGGGTCATCGGTTTGGGCTTCCATTGCGCCGGGCTAGCGGTGACTAGTCAACGGACACAACGTATGTATCGAGAGAAAATGCTGATACTAGTAGTATTCAGAGCAGAAACAATGAGGTGTTGGCCAGGATCTCCCCGGGAATTCCAACGACCTGATTCAGCATGATGAGGCCCCCAAAGGCGTGACCAACCTCCGGAGCTCGGCGCTCGGCGCTCAGCACTTCAATAATCAGACGTCTATGGAAGATCCCAAGCTACCATTACCATTGATCTCCTTCACCACACCACTCGAAACTATCCGAAATGCATAATATCGACCGCCTCGACTCCACCAACATACCTTGTCTAGAAGAAAGTTATTATTGGGCTCAATCCACATTTTTTTTGCCACGGATACCTTGAGTCCAATCAACATTTCTTCGTCCATGAGGATGCCGCCGTAGGTATATAATTCCTTGCTACAGGTGCGGCAATAAGGTAGCGCCGAGCGAACGGGGCCTTCGAAAATAGTTGGTACTCTTTCGAGTTCCTCCTCTTTTTCGCTCCAGGACACATAATCTTTGAGGTAGTGCTCCGCATAGTTCTTCACCTTGGCGACATTGTATGGGTTGAAGTCATAGATAATGATGGGAGCAGGGCCCCGCACAGATGGTATGGAAACAAAGCGCTGACCAGCGCTTGTTGTTATCCATTTAGTGGCCAAACTGTTGGTTGCGAACCACCGTGTCAACGGGGGTCCCCAGTCCGTCCATGAAAATGACTGCGGAGTGTCCCCCAGCGGGGGATACTTGTGTACCAAATCCACCAGCGAGCGGCGATGGACAACAAGCGTCAGGGTAAAACGCCAGTTCCGGATGGTAGAATCGGTGTGGATGTAGAAAATGATGATCGCTTGTTGGGGTGAGGCACGAAACGGTCTGTCGAAATGTAGAGTGGAACAAGGTCCAAGCGGATTAGGTTCACCCCGACAAGTGATTCCAGCAATATACATCCCGATGGCGAGACGAGGCAGGCCGAGGATGTGAGTCGGATTTCTTGATACATCGTCGCCCGAAGAAGAAGGGATTCTCCAGAATTCAAAGGTAGCCGCTATGATGTTGGGAACGAGCAGAATGTCTCTTGTGAGGAACATGACGCTTTGGTAGGTCCTATATTGGGCATCAATACTCTGGTCGCGAGTCCGTCATCGATCTCGTGTTAGTGGGTAGAAGACGGACCATCAACGAGGCTCCCGTCTTCCAGTTCCAGACGAGGATCTGATCATTCGGCCGCAGCGGGTCGTGAGGGTGGGCCACTGCCAGCGCTACAAAATCTCCCGCAACCTCGATGGAAACCGACAGTCTGGGTTGTAAAGTGCATTCGATCAGGATCGTTGGTTGCTGGGCAAGGGGATGCGCCTTCCCACTCCCGAAGCTCTGGAGGATGAGTTCGATACGGAATATTTCAGCTAGATCGGGATCCGGGGCGCTGTGAAATCAGTGTTAGCAGTTCACAAGAAACTGCGCTGATTCAAATCAACCTTGTGATGATCGCGATCAGGTCGCTCTCGTACACTGCGAGAGCGACGTCGATGATTGTGTGGTGGGGGTCGACTTGAATGCGTGACCATGCTAGGGCTTGAGACGGTACCGTCGGCAGCTCGAGATAATGAAGCCATGGGCGATAAAGAGCACCGATGACATAAATCCCGTTGGTGAAATCGTAGATTCCAGAGGGAGGGTGATCAACACTAATGGATCGAATGAAATCCGGTTCGAATTTTCTCCATGACAGCTCTCTGTCCGCGAGCAGGGTGAGCTTCTCGGGAATGCCGAGCTGGCTGCGCGGGTTGTCCTCGACCCCAGCGAGGTCCATGGCAATCAGGTAGCGCAGAAGAGGCGACCCATCGATGATATCTCTCACACCATGGTTGACGAGCTTGCAGGACTCCAGGTCGACGCCGGGAAGATGTGATAGTAGGACATCGATCAAAATTTCTGCAGGTAGGTCAAGTAGATCTGGCATGGTCTCAGAAGTTGGCTCCCCTCGATGTCAGTTGGAATTGGCAGCCCCGTTGTCCTCCACTCGTGTCGTGTGCATGCAGAATTATCTAATTGGCGCATCAAGATAAGGAACGAATTACTGATTGACATCGTTGGGACGGCACGTGGTTGCCACAAACTTTCTTCTCGCCGCAACCACGCTGCGCCTCAAGTGCTAGCAGCGTATGTAGTTCTTCACCATCCCACCCACCCGCACACACCAACTGGACAGTCGGCGCGAAAAGCCACTGCGGACCGCGCCAAGCAACAGAGTGCGTGGTCAGTTATCCCATCCAACCGTCGCTGTTCTCGGCCCATCCCCGCATAGCTTTCATTCGGCTTGTCGGAGTCTCCACAGAGCCCTCACCCGCTCCGCTGCGTATCCCACTACTCAAACAAATTATCATTCCCACTATAATTTACACTGCCAACCTTTCGTAGTCGCAAAGAGATGTTAATTTTCAGAATGACATTGAGTTCATGCCCATGGTATCATGCATATGTAGTTTATTGCGTAACCCGAGTGATGTCAGGCTTTTGTTCATGTATCCATGGACGCACTGAGGCTATCGTCCATGCTATCATCTGGTCGTGAGATATCATTTCGTCGGCCCAGAGCCGTCAACGTGGCAAGAATCATTCAACATTTTACAACTTACCATCAATCTCGATCGCCACCTACCCAAAATGCATGATATCAATCGACTCGACTCCAAGAACCCCCGTCTAAAAGAAAGTTGAGCCCTGTTGGTCTCGGTTCAAGTGTGTGGTACCTTGATTCCAAGCAATGTCTCTTCGTCCATGAGGACGCCGTTGTAAGGATATAACCCCTTAGTCTTGTAGCAGCAATAAGGTAGCGCCGAAAGAACGGGGCCTTCGAATATAATTGGCGTGTCTTCGAGTTCCTCTTCTCTTTCACTCCAGGTCATGTACTGGTTAGAGGGCCGGTGTTTCAAATAGTTCTTCATCTTGGCGACATTGTATGGATTGAAGTCATAGATGAGAATGGGAGAAGGCCTCTGTGCCGCATTCGGCGGTATGGAAGCGAACCGCTGACCAGCGCTTGTTGCTATCCATTGCGTGGACATTCTGTTGTTGAAAAACCACCGGGTTGAGGAGGGTCCCCAATCCGTCCATGGCAATGGCTGCTGTATACCTTCTGGGGAAGTCTGCGGGGGACACTTGCCTATCAAGTCCACGAGCGAGCGGCGATGAACAACGAGTGTCAGGGTAAAACGCACGCGTCTGGGAATACAATCGATGTAGATGTGGAAAATGATGATGGCTTGTTGGGGTGAAGCACGGAATGGCCTGTCGAAATTTAGAGTGGAACAAGGTCCGAGCGGATTGGGTTCACCCCGGCAATCGATCTCAGATATCTGCATTCCTGGGGCGAGAGGAGGCAGACCAAGAATGTGAGTCGGATTATCTGATACGTCATCATCCGGGGAGGACGGAATTCTCCAGAATTCCAAGGTCACTGCTTTGGCGTTGGGAACGAGTAGAATGTCTCCGGTGAGAAACAGAACACTCGGGTATGTCCTATGTATGGAATCAACGCTCTGGGCTATCAGTCGGTCATTGGTTTCATTTCATTGTATAAAAACGGACAATCAACGAGGCGCCTGTCTTCCAATTCCAAACAAAAACTTGATTCTTCAGCAGCCGCGGGTCGCCATAACGGGTCACCGCCAGCGCTACAAAGTCTCCCACAATTTCGATGGAAATCGATGGTACGCTGGAGGAAAGCCCAACCAGGATAGTAGGTTGCCTTGCAAGGGGATGTATCCCAGCATTCTTGAAGCTCCGGAAGTTGAGTTCGATATGGAACATCCCCGGTAGATTGGGATCCGGGGTACTACGGAATCAGGATTAGTAACTCATGATAGACCATGCTAATTCGAACCAACCGCGTAATTATTGCGACCAGGTCGCTCTCATATATTGCGAGGGCTATACCGAAAATTGTGAGATCGGAGTCAAGGCTTGACCATTTTGGGACTTGAGACGATAGCGTCGGCAGCTCGAGATAATGAAGCCATGCGCGACCACGAGCACTAAGAATATAAACCCCGTTGGTGAGATCGGTGAGATCATAGATTCCGTGCGAAGGGTGGCCGACACTGATAGATCGAATGAAATCCGGCTCCAATTTCCTCCACGACAACTCTCTGTCCGCGAGCAGGGTGAGCTTCTCGGAGAGGCTGAGCTGGCTGCGCGGGTTGTCCTCGACTCCAGCGAGGTCCATGGCAATCAGGTAGCGCAGAAGAGGCGAGCCATCGATGAT
>QGOG01001493.1:0-43633 GCA_003313185.1 Collybia sp. MG36
AATCGCAAATCAGATATCATGATTCAAGCATTTTAACAAATATGTCCTTTCATATGTAGCTCTGTTTACTCTTGGCTCGATTGGCAATAAACCGTTCCTCTGGCGTGTGATATAGTCAAGGACGGCTCAATTCTAGTTGATATCAGTGATAAGCTCAGACGCATGTTGAGCAATTCACCCAGCATTGTCTGACCTTTACACCCAAGTTTGCACAATCTGCTCACAGCTCCATGGCCACCCTGACTTGAACCCCAGACATGAATGGGTACATATTAGGGGCCCTTACGGGTGAGCCGTGCGGCACAATGAGTGGTTGGTTGTGTTCACCCTGTGCATCCACGGCTGGTGCTATTCCCATACGTGCTGGTTTTTTCTTCCTCTTCGACATCCGCGTTTATTTTCGTCTCCATCAGTCCCCCCTTTTTTTTTTGCCAATGTTTGCCATTTTTCTGCACACATTCTCGTGCTCCGAACCGCTATATTTATTTTTTTATGTTTTTCTGTATGTTATTGCCCATGAGATCGTCTCTGAAAAGTCCAAAAATCTGCTCTTAATCACAAATTTTGACAAGTGCTACGATATTTTTTTTCTCATGTTTTTTTTTCATATCCATGTTTGTTTTCCGCCGCCATCCATCTGTAGGCGGGAAGAACGATCCCGATCTCGGCATTGTTCAAAGGTGGGTTGATTGACGGCTGTGTTGTAATAGGTGTCTGATTGTATCAATGAATTGATCTGATGCATACCATGCCCCATAAATGGTGCTGTTTGCGATTTCCATAAAGGGAGGGGCGGCGCATGCGCGAGCGCCAACGGTGTGGCGGCACAGCGGGTGCGTGATATATTAGCCATGTATCGTGGATGTATTATGATGATATATCAAGTCCGGCATTGAGGTCAGAAGGCTTGATCCATCACGCCCTGCCTGTGATCTTAGGGGAATAATATATCAAAACGACCACTAGGCCTGTGATTATAGCAAAGAAGAGAGCCTGAATACAAGGGATAACACCATCCCCCTTGACTAGCTGTTCAATTCATGTACATGACGATGATAGCGTCAAATGTTTACCTAGCAATAAGCAAACACGAGGACCAAATAGCTAGACATCTTTGTAAGATATCCACTCATACAGTGATGCCCGCTCACATCAAAAATTGGCGGCACAAGTGTCAGCGCAGACGCAGCTGTTGCCGCCAATAGAGCCACAGTTGCATTGGCAGCCACAGTGCTGTCCAATTGTCCGGAGCCGCCGAGTCCTGAAATAGCATTATACATCCCTTGGAGGTATTAGCACATCTGATTCAACAATGATCCAGGGGATGTACCAGGGCAGCAGAAACATATGATAGATATCAAGAGTATTTGCGTCAATGACGTTCTCCAAATCGTATCAAACCGATTGCGAGGTATTCCAGAGTCATGGCCCTGCACCATAATGTCGAAGGGACAGCGGAATTGTCAACAAGGGACAGCACACGAGTATGGTACCTTACTAAGTGATGTGATGGCTTTCGCTGTCAAACTTGCCAAACCGAATAGTAAGAACGCCATCACGGACCATGGAGCCCATCAAACGCGTGCATTGAGCCCGTGATAACAAAAGTCCAGTGGTGGGAATCCTCCACTACCTAATGCATTTATCCGCCCACAATTATATGTGTATCATGATCATAAAAAATTTCAGACAGAGAACCTCAGACCGGTGGAGATAGTTTTCTCTCCCTAAAAGGGCGGGTTCAGAGATAGAGGCGCGCAGATGCAGCGGACTTCAACATACCCGTTGGCATTTCCGAGGAGCTCCTCAAAACCTCTTCGAAACCCGTTCACCTGGTCGTCAAATTCATGACCATAGGCAAGGCCATAGTCTAGCTGAAATGCCTGGCATTCTCGGATGAAGTGCTCAAGATCCTTGACACGAGTGATTGAAAGTTCGGGTTCATTTGAGCCACGCGCCCTTGCGAGGTAGGATGCCACGATGGTTGCAAGCCCACCTACGTGATAACCTTAAATCAGGGCGGGGATTTTATTCTTGAATCTTACCAAGAATAGTTGTCATAATGGACGTCTGGGGCGGCCTTAGTACAGCAACTGCGTTAAATTGGTCTCACACACCTGTCTCCCAGTGGTGACAACAGATAATCCTGTCGTAAGGGATCCAAGGAGAACTTGCAATCCGATGGCAATGTTCAGGGCGTAGCCAGTCATCTTCGCCTTCATAGCATATTTAGCCCTCTCTACACGAGCCATATCGAGGGTAGGCTGTAGGCGTTCGCCCACATTATGCATGGCATTCTGTCGCTAGGTTATTTTGTGTCGTGGACATGGTCAAACAGTATCTACCTTGTCATCAGCGATCCAATCCCCTCTTGTTCTATCGACCTCAATGGGGTCTGCGATTACGGGCCTCTGAACATTAGGATTCTCTTCGTAAGGTAATGGAGGTAAAGGATAAGAGTCAAGTCTCCCTTGCCCAATAGGCTCTCGCGCGCGGGAGTGGTCGAGTTCTTCAGACCTTGCCGAAGGTGTGCGAACGACAGGAACTTGGAAGGCGAGAGCAGGCGCGCTGATATTTTGAACCCTGTCTCTATCAGCCATCACGGCCGGATTCCGTTGGTTTCCTCGTTCATCCATGGTGAGGCTGGTTCGAGTGGTGCGACCGTTCCGTCCACAATCCTAACGTGCCAATAAAATATGAGGCAGCGGTGTTCCAACTAGTGCCAAGGCATACATGTCATTACTGTCTCGGATGCAATTCTGTGGACGGTGAATTTCTGGGCGCGCCCGAACTAGCGCGGGTGTGGTGAAAAATGCCTCGATATTGGGTCCCGCAATCGTTATAACACCGGGAATAACACAACCAAATCAACGTCAAGGAGATAAGGATGACTCAAATAAACTATTCCAGACGTTGTGGGAGAAAAGCAAGTGGTAACTCTAGCAATGGAAACAACAATGTGTGATCCCGACAGTGCCGTGGTTGTGAGAAGTGTGGTAGCGATTACGGGAGGGAACTCAAGACGTCGGGAGTGGATTGGATGATCCTCTCCCTCTCCCACGCATTCCTCTATGGCCACCGCGTCCTCTATCAACATTGGGGATGAACACACCCCTTCCGCGGAAACCTCTCCCCCTGGGGAAACCCCTTCCATTGGTTGGTGGGGCGTCATTAGTGTGAGCATTTCGAGAAAGAGCTCCATCTTCCATATTGCTATGAATTGGCGGGTTTTGTCCACCTCCTCGGCCATTAGCAATAGGGTAGCCGCGGCCCCCTCTATTAGGGTTTACCATAATATGCATTGGTGTTGGTTGTTGGCTGATGTTGAACATAAATGTTGAGTAATGACGAAAGTAGATCAACGAACTTTGGGTGGGCTGGTCTAAATCCAGAGGCAGCAGGTTGTCCAGCCACAGCTCCTATAGCTGGATGTGGGCCGAAGCGAGGGCGGAATGGGGGGTTAGCAGGAGGAGGCGGAGCCTTGGGGTTAGTTGATGTGACAAATTGGGGGTTGCTAAGGTTTAGGCAGGTGTTGAACTCGACGGTGGACCCACGGTAAGGGGAACATCTGTAGAGAGCCTGTGGGTGAGTTGAATCACTGAGCGATGGGATAGGACCAACCGGTCGTTCAGAGTGATGCCAGACATGAACGCTACATCCCAAACCACGTCCATCGAGTTGGAATTGAGCCCAATCACGACACCTTTGACGGAAAGGGGAACACCGCCAGAGTCTTGAACCATCGCAACACGATCGCCTAGACCAAAGTGTTGATTCTGGAGGCGGTATACGGCATGCGCAGGTTTCAACACTGCTTGCCGGGGAATTCCCTTTACCATGGCCTTTTTAATGGCGGCGGAGGATTTGTTTTTTGTGGTAATAGCATCAGCGAATTGTTCGATTTCGGCCACGGTTTCCTGAAGATTGATGAGGACACTGAATTCATCGAGGAGGCAAATATACTTTTCCAAGCTGGTCACAGAACAGCGAAACGGGTTCGAAATCACGAACACCGTTGACCTTTAGCCAGGCTTTGATTTCCTTGACCCTGCCGTCAGGGTCTGGGCCAGGGAGGACCTCGGAGGCCTTGAGCATAGCTGAAGTGGACGTTAGACGGTATATCGTAAAAAGAATCATGGCGTACCATCCCCATTGCGATCCAGGCAGCGAAAGATTTCTGGAAATTTGGCCTAATTCGCATTGAGCGTGTGCGAGGGTCCCAAGGGGTGGTGTTACCTTGTACTCTTTGATGAGAGTGATGGCCTTTTCGCTGAATTCCCAATGCCGGCCATCCTTTTTGGAGTAATCGACCACTTTTAAAGCCTTGGCTTCAAATTTCAAGCTGAGTCCAAGGTTGGTCTTCTGATTGTCAGAAGTAATAATCATGAAACTTGAAGTGATCTTTGATAACGCTCGACCGGACATGCCAACCATTTCGGCGGCCTTGAACGAAGGGTAATAACGGCTGGATTTACGGCGATCGACTATCTCTCGGAATTTTTCATTCTCGGCTTTGTCTGAGGGGAAAAACTAGCCGGCTATCAATTCGCATAGGACACATGTAAGAATAGAATGTCGACGAACCGCCAGAATGACAGACAAACTCGTATCGGTCGTAGCGGACACCTGTGCCGCGACTCCATATGCGTGCTCGCCGAGGAAAAATATTTTGCTACCCTCGGGAAATTCTTCGGCTAAGGGTGGAGCCTCACGCTCAAGGAACCTTGGATCTTCTGACACTATCTCTGATAGGCACATTTGTAGGGCGTGCTCTATCTCCTTATCTGGACCGTCATAGTCTTTGACAAACGCCCCGGTCTCCAGGCGTTTCAAGCCTATGGTAATCAATGAATAAAGTGGGTGTGAGAAAAAGCCGGCAATTGACCCACCTTTGAGGGGCCGAACATGGAGCAATACATCGACACTTCCCGTGATGACAGCGGATCGCTTGGAGTATAATTGTTCGATTCGTTCTGCCTTCATTTTCCAGTGACCTATCCCCTGTGGAGCGTGGGGATTTGACACCACCTTGGCTGGACTCCCGGGGATGACGACCATCTTCTCATATTTGAATAGCGCGTCAGATGCCGCAATGACCAAACCCTCCTGCAAAAACGGCCAGGAAGTGTATACCCTTGATCCAATCATCTTCCCGGCGATATCTTCCGCTTTGATGTCCTCAAAGGGGTTTTCAATATGCACAACCATTGATTTGTTGCGGCTTTCCGAACCGTGCACATTGACTCCGTGGAATCCAAGGGCGGCCGTGTGAGGAAGATTTTGAAGGGATGGGAAGCCGGCGAGAGCTTCAGTTCCGAGAAATACGCCATCACAAAGCCCTTCTACAAGATGGAGTCCGTCCAGGGTGGGGAGGTGAAAGGGTTCCATGATGCAGGTGCATCGGTAGAGTGGTGGGAAAAAGCCAGGTAACGAAGAAGGATAAACAACAGGCTCTCCAGGGTTATAGCGGAATTTGGTACTTGATCCATAGCCATTTCTTTTCCTCTCCCCTGGAGTCAGACGATGTTCTCTGACTTGTTGATCAATAAGTAACCGCCGTGAAAGGTATCACTGGTGACAACCTACCAGCCATGGCTTTGAGAAGTCTGCCCTCGTCGATAAATGGAATTTTCACAATGGCCTCCCAATCTTGTTTCTTCCCGTTGAGATCTTGCTCAAATTCAAGGGGATAGAAGTCGAGTATGGGGGAATTTGGATCATACATCAATTCCTGCAACGAAGGCAGTTATGGTACCTAAAGGTTTGATGAATTGAATTCCTACCTGAAATGCCAGGGGAATATGATCCATGCTTGCGAGAGGTAAAACACCCATTAGTTGCTCATAGGGTTTGAATGGCGTCCCAAGGTCAAATTTAAACGACATGCTATCGACGCCCCGTAGGTCTGAATCATTGTATCAGGGAACATCAACACTCGAAAATAGACAAACATACCGGATATACGGGGGGCGTAATGGTAGCAGTAGAACCAACTCCACGATGCAACACCACTGTAGTAGTAGTGCATAACCCACTGCAAACCCTCCACATACTTGAATATCAGCGCACCCATCTCATTTGGGTTGTCGTAGGAGATCTCCAGCTTTCCCTAATGACGGATGAACACCAAGCGATTCCAGGGAAAGTTGAAATACAGACCTGGTAATAGTTCTGCTTCCACTCGTCCATTTTATCCTTTACTGACCTATCATAGCGTGCATCAAATCCGCCGCCATCGTCATCTCCCACCACATCTGCTTTCTCGTATTTCTTGAGTACGCGGTCAACCGCGGCATGGCTTTCTTCGTCCTCCTCGTCGACATCCTCCCATTCGCCTTCTCCCTCACTCAGGCTCGTCTTGGAGTCTCCATTCCCTTGGGCGATAGGCTCCTCCAGGGCCCCAGGAAATTGGAAAGTGACCATATTTACAGCATCCTCATCGAATTCATCCCATCGAAGAGTAAGATGTAGATCTTCCGCTAATTTTCCAACAAAAGCTCGCTCCCGAGCCGGGAAATCGTTTTTGATTGCTAATTTTGCTGTGCGAGAGTGCGACGGTGGTGCAGCTCTATTTTCCATCACGAAAGCCTTAACTTTGCTAAATATCTCGCTTTGTGCGGGGGTCAAAACTGCATAGACAATTCAAAATCGGGGAGGAGAGTTATGAAGCCAACAAACCTAGTTTAGACCGCTTCTTCCCCAATTCCATCTCTTTCATATGCTTCGCCTGTTTCCCCTTGTACCAATTCAGATCTGAATACTCTTTCTGGAAGACCTCCTGCTCCCACTCAGCCATTTCGTCAAGTATCATTTGTAGCCGCTTTGTGTTGATTGTGCCACTCTCATTAATATAGCCATCTATACCGAATCAGTCGAGGGACGGGATACAGGGAGCATGGTGACACACCGCTGTCCGGCAGAATCTTTTTGTACACATCGAACAACCGTTCTAAACCATTTTCATGGATATGTAGATCGGGAAGATTAGGCAAGAAATCGTTGCCAACAAATACAGCAAGAAGGATAAAGTCATCGATGACGCGCTCCAGGTTGTATTCAAATGACAATATGGGCTCGATATCTCGAAACTCGAGATCAAGGTATTCCCGCATCAGCGAAAGATGGAGGAGGTAAAAGTTTATCGACTCCAGACTGATGGACGGTCAGTAGACAGTGACGTCCGAGGTTCCACCTGCCCACCTCGTGCTTCCTTTCTTGCGCGATGCAGGTCCGAATTTGACCTCCTCGCGCAACAGACAAAAATGAGGGTCGTGACTCAACAACCCCAACATTATCAAGTCAGCGTCAAGTCCGTATAAACAATGGCGAACGTTGGGATTGTAACCTGGCTGAGCACGAGATAATCGGATATACTCCATGATTTTGTGCTCGCCTTCGCCAGGAACTTCATGTCCAGACAATACCACTTCGACATCCCGCCAGTTGGAATCCTCAGATATCTTCTTATTGATGAAATACTGCAGCTGCTCAGAAAGCCGGGCCATGAATGGTGTTCCTGAGTCACTCAGCTAATGGAGATGGAATAGGAAACCAAGGTGCTCACCAGGTGTTATACAATTGCTATCGAATGCTTTCTCCTTGGGCATCACCTCCCCTTTCTGCTCTGCCTTTTCCCGGACCTCCTTGGCCTCCTTGGCTGTTCTGAACCGGCGGCTTCGCTGCTGATTCATCTTTGCTCTTGGGGCTACTCCATCAACCGCCATGAAGAATAACTTTTTGGGTTTGATTTTTCCAAAGAGATGATCGACATAGGCAAAGATAGATGTGAATATTTGTTCCTCGGATATTCGATAATGAGCATCCTCGTCGTTTGGATGGGAGCCTATTCACCAGATGAATTGATGTGTACCATCTGCGGGGAGCACTCACAGTTGTGTATGATCCCATTGAAATCCAAGTACAGGTTATCTATAAGCCGTATGATTGGTTTCCAAACCACGCAGCGAAGATTTCTTACCAAACTCGGGAATCTTATTCTCTTGAATAAGTTGGGAGGTCAATGGATATCTCTCTCTGACCAAAAATAAGGACTGTATACGGGAAGAGGGCTCGCGACCTACGAAATGTAGCGGAAGAACTATTGGCAGCATCTCAAAAGCGAAACACTGTGAGTAGTTAACTAGACGAACCTTTGGAATGCCTTCCACGACCGTGTCAAGAGATGACCAAGTTACATAGACTTGACTCACCCATACTACAAGAAAGCAAACGCGCAGGGGATAATACCTGGGAAACGATAGGTGGCGGTGAGGTTGAGGTGAGGACGCGAATGCCTTTTCGGGAGCACCACGATGCCAGGGAGGGTGACCCGGCAGCTTACGTAGGCCACCGTCCCCTAACTTGTACCCACCATTCATCATGTTGGACGATTCTCAAGTTCATATTCACGCCCCAAGCTCCAAGCAAGGTCCAACCGTCGAGCCAATGCCACAGCACCCAAACCCAGCCCCAAACTCACGGAATCCACATCGAAGCTTATAATATCCGCTTCTGCTGCGCCTGAAATGCAGAATTACATTACCCAAGAAATGGGCGCTGCGTGAAACCCGGCGGGGTTCAGAAATGTGGACATGAAGGGGGCAGAATCGGACAAGAAGTATCCGCTGGGTTCTAGCGCTACAACTTGCGACTCGGATGGAAGGGCGAGTCGGAGGTTTCACAACGCCTCCCGGAACGCGTCATGTCGCTTTCAGCATCATGCCAATCCAGCCGGAAGCATTACTACCAATTTCCTTTGCGGGTGCTACACACAACTCGCCAGCCTCGCAGAATCCCGCGCCACCAAACCCCGCTCAGACTGACAGGTGGCGCTTCACCCACCTAGCGACAATCGCCGCGCGGTCCGAGCCTCATCCAAGGAGATGTGTTATTTCGGGCCATGTGGCGAAATAATCTTGGAATCAAATCGGGTCAATCCTCGCACCAACGCTGATGATGGCTCCAGCCTCCATGGGGCTTGGAATGGGCCGAGCCATTCCATTTCAATTTATGTCGACTCCATCTTTATTCTGAGGTATGTCCGGCTTTGCATCAATGTTGACAAGGAGATGGAGAAGGATTGAAACAGCCATCTCAGGCGTGCTTAACAAGCGAAGGAATTATAGAATATGTTGAAACCACTACAACCACTCGACAGTCTGGATATTTCAAGTCAAATTTCGGCTCGCGTGTAACCAATATAAACGTACCGCCGGCGGTTTGGAAGATATATCGTATGTCACCCGATTAATCCCAGACACCTCATTGGTAATCCGGGAAGATATGCGCCGCAAAACCTCAGGTGGAAATACATACCTGTATGTTAAAGTGAATCAGTCCATTGACAATTATCCGAATACGCACCAGTCAGCAGTCATGAAATCTTCAGATTGGACAGCACGAAGAGCTATGACCTAGTGGGTAGTCAATACAAGCCAACTGGCGCCGACATCTGCCAGAAATCACCTGCTCATACGTCCTCTGATCGCCCATAACGCCCACTGCCTTCACGGGCAGCAAGACCGCGAACGCTTGAGAAATCTGATCATAGAGGCCTGCCTTTCTGATCTCTTCGATATAGATACTATCTGCTTGTTGTAGTATGCGGACTTGATCGCGCGTGACAGGTCCAAGAATGCGGATGGCAAGGCCTGGTCCTGGAAACGGATGACGCTGGACAAGAGGGGCGGGAATGGAAAGTAAGCGACCCAGCGCCCGAACCTCATCTATAATCGTCTTCAGCATTAGAAATCGGCCAGGGGATGGGATTCGTACCTTTGAATAGCTCCCTGAGCGGTTCAATCAATTTGAGCTTCATGTCTTTAAGGAGACCGCCAACATTATGATGGGTTTTGATTGTAGCGCTTGGGCCCTTGAAGCTAATGCTCTCGATGACATCTGGATACAGCGTCCCCTGCAACAGCCATTCCACTCGCCCCTTTGCCGCCGCTCCCTGCTTCTCCTCCTCATCAGCCGCTGCTTCGATCTTGGAAGCCTCCTCCTCAAAAACGTTGATGAAAGTATTCCCGATGATTTTACGTTTCTGCTCTGGATCCTCAACCCCTTCGAGGCGGGAAAGGAATAGTGAGGAGGCGTCAACGACAGTTAAATTGACGCCCAAGTCTTTGTTAAGCATGTCATGAACTTGTTGCCCCTCATTCAACCGGAGCACTCCGTTGTCTACCATGATGGCGTGAAATCTAAGTCCGAATGGTTAGTTTCCACAACAGGAAACTCTTAAAAAAACGCGCCTATCACCGATGGCTTCGTGCATTAGCTTGGCCGCCACTGTACTATCAACACCACCACTAACGGCACCAATAACGCGACCTTTGGGGCCGCATATTTCCTTGATTCGCGAGATCTCTTTGCCAATGAATTCCTCCTAATGCAAGATTGGAATTTTGAGTTGTCGTGAATTATCGAGACGACAGACCATCGTCCAATTTTTCCGACAGCCACAAATATTCAAAATGAAACGACCTATTACCTCCTTCCCGCGGGGGGAATGGGTGACCTCGGGATGGAATTGGATCCCATAGAAAGGCTTCGAGTCATGGACAATCGCGGCATAGGGAGCACTATGAGTCTTTCCGATAACATGAAAGGAGGGGGGGATTTCAGACAACTGATCGCCATGGGACATCCAAACCTGGGATTGTAGAGGTGAGGCAACGTCGGCGATGGTGAGTTTCCGGGTATCAAACCTGCATTTCATGACCCAAACCCTCAAACAAAGCGTCCACAGAACTTTCGCTTGAGATATCACTAATCTGGACCTGTGCGAAGCCATATTCACGGTGTTCACACTTGGCGACTTTCCCTCCCAAGTTCCAGGCCATTTCCTGAACGCCCATACGACATGAATTGACAAATGGGAATTGACGGCGCAAAAATGTACCTGTAGCCCATAACAAATGCCCAAGATGGGAATACCAAGCTCAAAGACTTCTGGGTCCACATGAGGTGAATCCTTGTCGTAAACGGAATATGGTGACCCGGAGAGAATAATCCCTGTGACGCATCAATATCGGCGCTGATCCAGGTCTGTGGATCTGGCACCTTTAGGTTGGAAGTTGACATCTTTGATCTTGGTTGTGCATGGCATCAACTCAGCATAGACATTATGTTCACGACATCTTCGCGTTATCAAATGGCTGTACTGTATTCATTTCAGACGCTGGGTGACCTAATTCATAACCGCCGAGACGAACCTGGGATCCAAAATCCAGGATGAGAATAGTGTCAAACTGGTCATGGATCTCTGCCATCGCAAACAACGGGGGGTTAGAGATACTGGTATTTCACCACAAGCAGAAGGTAACCCTGATAATCTCCAAATTGTGCGTTATCTATTTTGGCCTGTGTACGTGATGGATCAATTGCTGAATCAGCAATAACCATTCCTCCTTGGGCAACCTTTGATTGCGCTTCAGCATTGAACTTGAGCGTCGCAGCCGTTTCCTTTCTCATAGTGGGCAACAATTTCGGTTCAGACCCACGAAACGCGATCATGTCCAACTAGTATACTTGTCGTGGCTACAATGTTCCGCTTTTGTCGACAACTTCTAAAACGCAGGTAATTAGGTGGCGACTGTCATGCCCACGAAAGGTATAGTCAGCGGCGAGGCCAATAAGACGGGATCCCATCAACTGTTCCCCCGCCTTCTCTGTTCCCCCCAATCGGTACCGCGACCATTGGAGTTGGAACCTCCCCTCCACATTCGTGCTTGTTCCGTCCTTGACGCATCCTGAGATCACACCATCAATCTGTGGCTCCCATGTGCGTGCGGGGGGATTTGCGGTCCGTATAGGGATCCCCGGTGTCTACGGAAGACATCCTTGTCTCGCCGCCTCTTCAACTCCACTCTGCAATCCAGAGTCCAACACAATGGTTTACGGACTGGCTAACTATAGAACATTGCGGAATTGGTGTGCTGACTGTTCACTCCCCCTGTAAGTCGACCCAAATAGGTGGCCATCAAATTCCCGAACTCGATGGACGGGACCTGTCATCTCATCGGGCTCTCCTTTGTACCAAATACCAGCAAACCCATTTCCGATAGGAACCTCCGCGTCTCACACACTAAGGAACATCACTGCATCTGCTACTCTCAATCACTCCATCTATTGGGATATGTAATACTGTAGTATGAAGGTTAAGCTTGATTTGACTCACCGTCTTGATCGGGCGTTAACCAATGTTCATTCAATTCGCCAGTTTCCGCCATCAATCATGCCCCGACCGCTCCGCCCTCGCCCTTGGCATCCCGCCAACGGTTTGTGTCTACGCCCCTGGAGTTTCATCCAATGTTAGCCTCACCATGCACGCAAATGCCAAAAACATAATATGCTAAGGTCATACATCACAAAAACGTCAAATGGCGGGAACAATTCGGTCGCGATATCAAATCCTCCCTGTGTGGTAAAACTAGACTGACTTTCTCCTAGTACCGGTTGCTTTGGGAATGGTCCTGTCTGGACGAAATATTGGCGCTGACGCAGCTTTCGGCATCCCCAACGAGGGAGTCGATTTGTTGCCAGTGGCAACATCAACTCGCAGATAAGCCACGGTGTTTGCGACTCATGGGTTACCAACCCGCCATCCGGCTTATCACGTTGATTTCACCGTCCATCCGATGTTCGTTTCCAAAGTGCATGAGAATTCACTGCATGTAAAACGCGCCAAGTTTTTTATAAGCTGTTCAGGTGATTGAGGTCCAGTGGTATGGTCGTTCTGTTAGTCGACGCGACCACTTTCCTGTCAAGGAACGCCCCTCCTGACGGATGTGCTGGGCCCGTGATAAAACGCACAGAAGATCATCAGAAGCCGATCCTACCGAATCCACTTGCGGTGGGAAATGTATGGTGTGTCGTAGATGATCATTCCAACCGTGGTGTGCATTCTCTCCAATGGAGTAGAGCCGTCCCGCATTGTAAAGATATCGAAAATTGCCCTCCGATCTCTCCGCCTGGGACCGCGCTTAGTCGCATCAGAACGACTCGCCACGACTCTAGGCGTCCAGACCTCGATTCCATTTGTGGTGACCGCAGTTACCCCATTAGCGCTTGGAGCGCATGCCACTGCCCCCTCGTGTTTCAATCTTAAGTCTGCCCCCTGGTACTTCGCCGGTGGTCCCCATGCCTCCATCCGAGGAAGGGCAACTGTCAAGGAGCGGCCGTGGTGCTCGAGGAGTAGTGCTTTGCCCTCGCCAGTGCAAAGCTATTCTGGGGGAGGGAGCAACCTTCACTGCACTGTATGTACCCCCATTTACCGTTCAAGGTTCGACCGGAGATTGTCTTTCCACCGTTTTCTGGGACATTTTAATCAACCTTCGCATATCGAGAAGCCAACACAGAGATACCCATGCTATCATCTCAAAGGAGCAATAAAGCCATTTTGACCACTATTTCCCCAGACGCGGCCGGTTTGTTGTACTCTCCATCCATGGGTTTCCACTCCCCTTTCGACCGGCCGCAATGGTCAAGTAATCATTCTAGCCTCGTGGCCTAACATCTCCGTCACATTTTTAGCAGTCTCATTGGTGCCCTCTGGCAGCATGTCTGTCCCTGGCGGATACTTTAGATTTATGAAATACCTGCGCAGTAACTTTGGCACGCATCGACGACAATGACGCCCTCGTTGGGGTCTGCAGATTCGTACCATATTCACCCTGATTTAATTTCGTCGGGGGGGCTGTGAAACACTGCGGATGACGGTCGGGGAGGCTGTGCAACAAAAGCAAGTTGAGAATACAGACGCTTGCTTGCCCCTGCTATGCTGATGCATATCCGCAAGCCCTGGTTATTCAAAACAGCTCCCAAACCCTAGATATGTATCCGCTCGGGCAGGTCCCCGCTGCACTAAATATCCACCCATGTATGCCCATGATAATTCATGTTTTCAAGCCAAGCATTGAGTAAAGGCGACTTGAAAGCGTGGTATGCATCTAGCACAGCAAATACCACTACGACCATTCGTGCTCACAAGCGGCGAGGGTTTCGTTGTCAGTCGCTTGGCGCCATCGTTTCAATGGAGGTTGATGGATTGATGACACTTCTCCATATGTCAACTAGAAATTGCTGACACTGCATATCTGAAGTCAGTACCCAAGACCGGCGCCGTGTTGCGCTTGAGGTTCAGGGGATTAATATACGAGCAGGTACCCCCAGACCTTTCGGTGGCTCTACACCATGCAGTGCGTGATATGGTGATATTGGGCGGAACACCTAAGCGTTGTTATTTTGGTGATAAAAGGAGAACAATAATTGGCGCGCTTCCGATGGAGTTGTCGGAGTCGTTCCAGTGATACGGGCACTTGGAAAAGAAAATAGATAGTCTCCATACCTAACACCACGGCTTTGCAAGTGTGTATCTACAGCCACATATACAATTCCGCAGTTGTCATGGCTATCCGGCAACGATCGTCCAGTTCTCAGAGGTGCCAAGAACAGGATATTCCAGGCTTGTCATGGAACATATGTATGTACTGAGTCGAGATGATGGGCACCCGAGCGGGTCTCGCGTACGCCTGAAGAGAATTGTGATCCACCAATGTGGTGCTACTACTATTGAGAAGTGGGCGCGGGCCGCCTGTTATCTGGCGCAGGTACGGAATTGCCTAGGTGTGCGAAGAAAGTGCCACTATAGTAGGGTTCTACTATATTTAGCCCCGAGGTCTACAAATAAGAGGAGTGATGGAAAAACAAACAGGAACAACCAAACTGGTTTGTCTGAAGTTGACCCATCGGGTGTTCCGACGCTTCTTTGGGTGAATCAAATGCATTTCTTTTTTTTTTCTTTTTTGTAATTACCCCAGTTGTAAATGACTTGCGTGCTAACATATTCCTTTCCCGAAGGATCTTTCGGGGAGTTTTCTAATTCGGTCTCGTCCCTAGACAATCCCTCTCCGACTGGATGCGGTTGGTTGCCTTGTCCCATCAGACAGATTCCAATCAAAGAACGTGGCATGAGTTTCGTGTAATGATGGATCTCCATACGTGCATCATATCCAGGGCGCGGGAGCTAGGATCAGTCTGTCGACAATCTGGGTTATCTGACGGCATCCTACTGCAATCGCGGACATTGCATGTAAGCATTTTCTAACACAGCAAGACTGACTCCGATCATTCGGAACGTGTGTGAGTCCAAACGCCACCCCCATTCCCGGATACGAATTTGGCGCAGCTTGGAAACATATAATATCAGGCGCATCATCAGACTTTTAACGCTCATAGTTCCAACACTCCATACCTTTCCCTCACACAACAACCATGCTTTGCAGAGAACGTCGATCATGGACTGCGAAAGAAGATCAACTTCTTCGTGACGCCGTAGACAGAGGTATGCCCCTCCCTTGCCGACACCATGCACCATCTCATAGATTCAACAGAGGACCCAGCCAACCCCAACCCATCTAAATGGCATGCCATCGCAAAGCATGTCCCTAACAGGACCAACAAGGACTGTAGGAAACGCTGGTTTGCCAAAATGGCATCAGACGTCGTCAAAGGTGGCTGGGCACCCGATGAAGATGAAAAGCTTGTGAAGGGCATCGAAAGATATGGGACTAGATGGTCTCTAGTCGCATCCATAGTCCAAACCAGGAACAGCGATCGTGAGCCATTCTTCAACCCGCACCCTTCTATTGACTAATCACATCCCCCAGAGTGTGCAAAACGATGGACTGATACGTTGAACCCCGCCATTGACCGAACCACATGGTCACCAGAGGCTGTAAGACACTCTTCATATAGTATATGTTCTACCAGTCCTAACTTTTCGTAGGACGAATTGCTACTCCAAGCTGTCAATGATCATGGCAAGGTCTGGACCAAAATTGTCAAGACGTATTTCCCCGGACGTACTGGCCTCTCGGCAAAGAACCGGTATGCCCCCTCATTCCCTTTTCCCTACCTTGTACTCATCAGCGATGTTTCAGCTACAATAGCATTACCCGGTTCAATTCAGACCAGTCAAGGAGTGCACGGCCTAGGAAGTCCCCAGAAACTTCATCTTACCTATCCCACCGCAAATCCGAAAGCGTCTCCTCGTCATCATCATCCAGCGTATCTCCTATCACGCCCTCAATTTCTATCCCCGATATCCAGCATTCCTTATTCTTCACTTCGAAGGGCTCAAATTCAGGCTCATCGATATTTGATGGCCTGACTGGGTGGTCACCTTCTCCCTCGGAGTTCGGGGACGATCACGTATCTATCAACCTACTGAATAGTCGGATCGATGGACAGCAACTGTTGTCATTCCCGACTCCCTCAGATACGCCTCAAGGGCCATTCGAAATCTCGATGAATCACACCCTACCTTCATTCTCCGAGGAACCACAGACAACCTACTCCACTTCTGCGAACGCTTGCGAGCCATTCTTCTCAAACCATTATATTGATGAACCGCACCAAAACCAGCCATCCACAGTGTATAACAACTTCTCTCACGAGCTCTATGCATTTCACTCTCAGCCATCCGACACATTCCAAACAACACCTTTTATGTATAATCACGCACCCACTCACGTGGACCAGCATACTGGGATTGGGTGGGGCGAACGGCCCAGCGCTGTCCCAGACACAATCCGTTACGGTAGACCAAAGACAACAGTGCGTGGATTCTTATCTCCTCGGTGCTTACGGCTCATGACATTTATTCAGTATCTGTTCTAAGTGGATGCTGGCCATTCTATCAGTCAGCCGGCACTTTGTGCGAATCGCACTAGGATATCATATGTTATCTAGTACACCATGGACGATAATAATTAACCACCAAAATTTCTGTACCCACCATACTGTACCCCTAGCCATACTTATTGTAGAGCACGCACAATCTCCATTCTGCGAAATCTTCGCCCCATCATGTGATAGGGTCACCCGAACACCGGGATGGCTTTGGTAAGGTTCAGAGATGATCGGACATTACATGCCTTACACACAATCAACATTGAACCATCAGAACAACGTGGATAAATCGAGCATTCGTCCGTCCTGAATCGTATGGCCTCTGGTAGCACATTCGCATGGTATTAGGTTACTTGACGCTATTCCGCATAGGACAGACAAGTGTTCTTCGGACAAGAGAAACCGCCGATCAAAACACTTGGCTTCTTTTCGATATGCTTGGAAGCGATCCTTGTCCACATTGTGACCCGGATTTTGCCGTTTGCATTGTCCGAAGTGTCGGCGCCTTTCGCGACACAGCAGGCGGGAGTCCGATAAGCGCACCCGCACTCCGCTCGAGTGATATTTGCACACCCGCCGCTTGTAGCCGCATTGTGACTGATCTTCAAACGTCCCTGCCTTTAATTGAGGCTCTAAGAGCATGATGCTACGATGGCCGCAAATGGGCACCTCGGCGTGTGGCACGCTGACCAGCTGATGAACATTAGCATCTGGCGCCGAACAATCGGGCTGATATCAGTCACCTTCCGAGCGGGTAGGCTTATGTATCAAGGTACTCAAATTGAGTAAACCCCGTCTCGGGTTGAGGGGCGCTGAGGGTCACAATACACGCCACAAAGTCCGGTCAACCAGCCTTCAGCTGTAATTCGAGATTGACATCCCACTTATGTGCTCAATTTCTAAATTCTCGGCTAAATCCTTGATTTAGGATTTAGGAACTATCCGGCCGGCTAACTGCCCAGATATACCATGGCAGGGGTTGACTCACAGCCGCCAGATCATTTGCGGGTGTGACGAAGGCTTGAGAGCCCATCAGAAGTACCAACAGCGGCCATCGGGCTGGCAAGCTTTGAGCGTAGAGCCTAAGTGTAAGATTACCGAGGAGCGCATGGTTGAGCGTATGGCTAATTGGGCTTGGCGCCCGCTCACCAACTCACCCTCGTTCACTTGAAAGGTGGAGGGGGAGAGACTTGTGTTTGCTGATCCCAGGATTGACAAACACTCGGTAGGTCGCCGGACATGAGGTCAGTGGACGGCGATCGATGCTCCGGTGATCATCCGAGATAGAAATTCAATATCGAATGACGAAGCACGCCGGTCAATTTTCGTTATTGCATCCCACCCAGATATCAGGAACGCATGAGATACTCAATATGCAAGTACATAGATCAACCCAGATTGGTGCGCCTGGTGGATACGGGACATCAAACGAAATATTCATATGCGTAGAGATCAGCATCACGCGCACGGCAGTCCGCGCGCGGCCTGCCTTTGATATTCAGGCTTCCTGGTAGGCTGGGCCACGCGGGCCCCCACCACAGCCGGTGGGTTTCAACCATATCGCCGGCATTTAAACTTGGCAACTTTCACTTTCACTCCGGCAATAAACCCTACCCAATGGGACTCACAGTGCGGCAGATATTCATGCGGTGCGTTTTCTGTGGGTAGATTGCACCCTAACATGTGGTTGAATAAATTTTCAAAATTTGATGGGGGTATGTGTGTATGCCTGAGGACTCGACTCCACACTCAATTTCCGAATCATTTCTTGACACACTTAGTTTCGCGAATGCGGTATCCCATTCGGAACCACCCAGGGGGCAATAATCACACGCAAGGACGCATTGCAGATGGATCGTCCGATCCATACGTAATTTAGATGGGACAAGGGCTAAATTGGGTGCCTATCACTCCAGGCCGGTTTCCAGAAGGTGGTGTATCTGTGGGTGTGGCACCAGCTTCGACTCGCTCATCACCCCACGCCGGAGAATACTGAAATTTCTACAAGTTATGTAAATACAGTGGGTAGTGTTTCATGCTGCGACCACCATCAACGTCCATGGAAGAGGCGTGTAGGTACCAGTACATATCCATCAAAACCGAGCGGCGTGTGTGCTTACTGTTTGATGAAGAGGTACGACATGACTATCATCAGTCCATTCAGTCCTACGACTGACCAAAAGGAAGCCTGATACCCTGGCCAATTAGAGTCAGAAGGGTGGCTCTTGTTGACGCCGATCGTTATTGAGGTGACGACTAAACATAGATGGGTGGTGAGTACTGAGTACCCGCAAAAGGGAGATCGGGGGGACTGACTGGCCAGACCTATCGTCGCCCCCAATTGATAGGCAGTGTACATCATTGCGCCCACTACGCCCTCCTCGCCTGGCCTGGCACCTTCCATGACGACGATGGTGCACCCAATATACGCAAACTCCAATCCCACTATCCCGATGATCATTCCGGGAACTATATAGGACCAATACTTCTGGGGGGTATCTCCAAGGGCGAAGAGCACGGCGCCCACACCCATGAATACTTGACCCATTGACAGAAGAAGTCGGCGGGGTACGGTGAGAGCAAATACGCCCGTGAGGTATGCCGCGATGCCGCCCGTAATCCCATAAGGAAGGCAGCGGAGCGCGGCCGAGAGTGAGGAGGTGTGCCAGATATCCTAATTGAAAGTCAGTATTGATTATGGGGGATAGATTGAGTTAGATATACAGTGAATATTTGGACCAGCTGCAATTCCGTCGCGAAGAGGTACCAATATATAGTACAAGCATAGAAGAACAATGGGGTGAAATTCTTGTTCGACCATGTGCTGAGCGGGAAAGCGGGGTCCGGGACGACACGCTCTATGAGGAAGAAGGCCATCAGAAGGACCACAGAGAGGACCAGCGTCGCGATGACACGAGGCGAACCCCATCCTGGGAGGTGCGTCAATGAGGTGTTTCACACTTATCAGGGTCATAGACGAACCAACTGAACTCCCTTCCGATATGGCGAACACAAAGAAGACGAGTCCGATTGTGAGGGAAACTACACCCGGCCAATCGATGCGCCGGCGTTCAGATTTAGGTGGTATCTGATATGTAGGAATAATGAACCAGGAGAGGATTGCGATAGGTATCATAACGATTGCTAATAGGTAAAAAACTGCAAAGGCGAAAATCAGAGTTATTTCCTCGGCATCGCGAATTCACGAACCCCATCGCCAAGATACTGTAGACGTTAGGACGCCGCCAAGAATCAAGCCTGTGACGTTACCCACGGCACCAGAAGCACCATAAATAGCATACGCCCGGTCTCTTTCTGTGGGCTCTGTGAAGTAGATACTGATCATGGCCACCGCAGTTGGCACGTTCATTGCAGCCCCTTATGTCCTCTGATATTGAGCACTGGTCAGAGAAGATTGCTAGATGGACCTACCAATTCCCTGCAGCGCGCGAAAGATGATCGCCATAATTGGATTGACGCTAGCGCCGATTGGAATGCTCAGCAGGCCAATGACGAGAAAGCCAGCGGAGAAGATGGGCTTCGGATGGAAGATATCCCCGAGACGGCCGGAGACGAGCATGAACGCCGCAAACGTCAGTGTATATCCGGAGAGGACCCATTGGGCGGTGCCCTCCTGGAATTGGAGATCCTTTGCCATCTAGACGGGCCATATCATTATGACCGTTCAGGTAGTGAGCGGTTCAACGCACCTGCGGGAGGGATACGATGGCAGCGCACGCATTGAAGACATCAAAGAATTGTGCGCCGCTCAGAATCGCTAATATTAGCATTTTGCGTGTGGGACCCAGCGGTTCCGGTGCGATGATTGAGGGTGTTGGCTTTGGCTTCTCATCATGCCCCTCACAGAGCGTGGGATCCGCACTGAGACTAAATCCATTGGGCCTTTGCTGCTCCAGATCCGTGATTTGGGAAACCTCGGGTGTTTGAGATACCATGAGAATGTCTTTCAAGGTGTCATGAAAGATACAGACACACTTTGGTGGAGCATGTTATATACGCAAGTTTTTACGCGGTTGGGCGTGCATTGTCATCCTCGCTTTGTGGGGCTGATGGTCGGCCCATTAGGCGCCTGAGGTACCTGGCACCAGAATAGTTTCCTGCAGCCTGCAATGAGCCATCAGAACCTCTGCAAAGAGATTGTAAATCAGTCGCATTGATAAGTTAGTAGTAATGAAGCAGATGCTTGGCTTAACACTCTGCTCGAAATATCCCTCAGAGCTGGGGGTCTCAACTGGTGCAGTTCGAATATGCCGCTGCATGCGGGCTGGCGCTCCCACGGGCACATCCGATCACGGCCCTTCAAAGGGCTTCAGGGCTGCACACTCAATGAAACTGATTCGCTCCATGTTCCAGCTGTGAACTCAAGTCTTCTCTTCCTGATGCGACGACGGAAGCAGAGCCAATTCGTCATAACAGGAAAAACCGGATGTGGGTGTATCGTGGGTCTTGTCTTTCAAATTTGATCACCGAATTCAACCGGAGATACAGCTCGAGCGAATGGAAGGAAACCTCCCCCTATGGTGCCAGTGCGTTTATTCCAATCTGGGGTTCTGAGTCCCAGGCCTCAGGCCACCCATGAGTATCCGGTCCGCCAGCCGATGATATCTCTCAAAGGGCTATTTCCGGAGATTCTCTGGATACCAAGTAAGCCACCTGCATACTGAGCACTCAAATCCTGATGCAACTCATTCGGGTATTCACGCGAGACAGCAGGTCCGACACTTGTGTTTGAGGCGGAACTCACCAATCATAGACAACCTCCACACTGACAGACACGACATTATCTGTACACAATATGTCCGAATTCCAGCCCATCCTATTGATTCTATCATCACTCACGCCCTCGCTCGCCGTGGAGGTGAGCATTCCACTGCATATCACCATATATCTGTTCAATCTCCCACATAGGTCCTTCCCCATGGGCTCACGTTGCACAGAATCCTCGTTCAGGCTGATGGTTGAGTTAGCTTCCCATTTGACTCGGTGATTCAATTTGACATTTACATGACCAAGACCCACGATATCGTGGTTCAAGCTCAGGATCACTTCACACAGAAGTACACGAATACTGTGATTAGAAGTTATGCTAATCGTATTCCTGTGGGTTTTCATAGCCTTGAAAGGAAGGGAATTGACAATGAGCTTGTTTCCGCGGAGAACGGTCGGTATTCATGTGATATCTCCTTATGCATTCATGGAGCGATGGCAGAGAATCCTCGGGTATCCTTGTATGGAGGGCCTGCTGGGTTCGATTACCAGAAGTGGAGTTTGCTTTCCCCCCGAACAATCGTCCGTACTCTTTTCGGCCACAGAGCTCTCCTATATCAACTGTACCCGCTCACTAACTCACCCTCGTTCACTTGAAAGATAGAGGGAGAGAGACCTGTGTTTGTCGATCCCAGGATTGACAAACACTCGGTAGGTCAGTGTGGATGATTCCGTCATTGCCTGATCGGTGCCCCGGTGATCATCCGAGATGGAAATTCAATATTGAATGGCGAACCACCCCGGTCAATTTTCATTCTTGAATGCTAACCAAATATCAGGACAAACACCCAGTACAAGTTATTGACTGCAGTGGAGCGATACCATCTCCCAGACTACGACAAACAACAACCCATATGCGAGGGATCAGCATCACGCGCATGGCATAGCCAGTCCGTACGCGGCTTTGATTTTCAGGCTTCCCGGTAGGTTGGGCTACCACAACCGGTGGGCTTTAACCATATCGCCGGCATTTAAATTGGCGAACTACACTCCGGCAATAAACCCCATGCAATTCGTGCGGGACTCACAGTGTGGCAGATATCCATGAACATGCGGTGTATGTTCTATGGGTAGAATGTACCCTAGCATATGGTTGAATGAAAATTTAAAGTTTTGATGGGGGTATGTATGCCTGAGGGCTCCACTCCACACTCAGTTTCCGAATCGTTTCAAGTTATTGACATACCTAGTTTCGCGCTGCATTATTCACCGCGGCTAGCACCCCAGGCGAGACTCCCGTCACCTAGAGAAACTACCGCGGATGCTGCGCGGGCTAACGATGCGACAAGTGCGTGCGTGATGATGATTGTGGTGGTCCGGGAGCAGGGGGTGGGGCGAGGAGGGCTGGTGCGATGAGTGCGCGTGCGTGTGATTATATCGGTGCGATAGTGGTGGGTGCGGTATCGGGAAGGTGAGAGGCATCCGCGCGCCGATGGATGCCTCTCACCCGTGAGAAGATAACCCAACACTGAAAGGGGCTCGGGGAGTGCGGAGAGTGATGCATCTCAACGACAATCGTTCCAAGGTCGTTGAAACTCCGCTTGAAAAAATAGACCGCGTCGCCCCAATATCTCGCACGCCGCTGTGAGCATCGAAGCCTCTCACACGGTACCAGGGTACTGAATCTACTGATTGACAACATCCCTGATACATTTCCGATTTTATGCTGTCATTCTATGTCTGTTACGTTTTGAGTGATAGTTGTAGGTGGTCTATCCGTGCAGCCATACTGATCTACAGCCCCGGAAACTGAGGGTGGACTCGTTGAAGTAGTTGATTTGGGGTCCGGGGCGAAAACATGATGAGATGCGCTTGCCACATGTCAGGATCATCTCCGGAAACCGGCGTTTAGGAATTGGCACACATAAATAGACTGTAAATTTTACTAAGAGTCCTATGAAGCACTTCGTAAGGTATACCAAGCTATGATTTGTGCTATTGCACCTATGTAGTCCTATAAATCTTTTTTGGTTTTTCCCGATGCGTTTCAGATGGATCGTCCGATCCGTACGTAAGTTGGATGGGACAAGGGCTAAATTGGTCTATCACTCCAGCCTGGGACCGGTTTCCTTTCCAAAAGAGAATGGTGTATCCATGGGTGTGGCGCTAGCTTCGACTCGCTCATCACCCCACGCCGGAGAATACTGAAATTTCTACAAGTTATATAAATACAGTGGCGCGTGTGTTTCACTATCAATATCTATGGAAGAAGTGCGTAGGTACTGGTACGTGTCTATATCTATCAAAAGCGGGTGCGTGCTTAGTCTTTGATGAAGAGATAGGACATGATTACCATCAGCCCGTTCATCCCTACGACTGACCAAAAGGAAGCCTGATACCCTGGCCAATTAGAGTCAGAAGGGTGGCTCTTGTTGACACCAATCGTTATTGAGGTAACGACTAAACATTGATGAGTGGTGAGTGCCCACAAAAAGATGAAGATTAAGAGGACTGACTGGCCAGACCTATCGTCGCCCCCAATTGATAGGCAGTGTACATCATTGCGCCCACCACACCCTCCTCGCCTGGCCTGGCACCTTCCATGACGACGGTAGTGCACCCAACGTACGCGATCGCCAATCCAACCGTCCCGATAATCATTCCGGGAACTATATAGGACCAATACTTCTGGGGGGTATCTCCAAGGGCGAAGAGCACGGCGCCCACACCCATGAATACTTGACCCATTGACAGAAGAAGTCGGCGGGGTATGGTGGGAGCAAATACGCCCGTGAGGTATGACGAGATGCCGCCCGTAATCGCGTAAGGAAGGCAGCGGAGCGCGGCCGAGAGTGAGGAGGTGTGCCAGATGTCCTAATTGAAACTCAGTATCAGACGGATTACGAAGGCTAAATTGAACCGGACGTACAGTGAATATTTGGACCAGCTGTATTTGTGTCACAAAGAAATACCAATAGATGGTACAAGCATAGAAGAACAATGGGGTGAAATTCTTGTTCGGCCATGTGTTCGGCGGGAAGGCGGGATCCGCGACGACACGCTCTATGAAGAAGAAGGCCATCAGGAGGACCACAGAAAGGACCAGTGCCACGATGACACGAGGCGAACCCCATCCTGAGAGGTGCGTCAATGAGGTGTTTCACACTTATCAGGGTCATAGACGAACCAACTGAACTCCCTTCCGATATGGCGAACACAAAGAAGACGAGTCCGATTGTGAGGGAAACTACACCCGGCCAATCGATGCGCCGGCGTTCAGATTTAGGTGGTATCTGATGCGTGGGAATGATGAACCAGGAGAGGATTGCGATGGGGATTATAGCGATTGCTAATAGGTAGAAATCTGAAAAGGTAAAAATCAGAGCGGCTGACTCGGCGTCGCGAATCCACGAACCCCATCGCCACGATACTGTGGACGTCAGAACGCCGCCGAAAATCAAGCCCGTGACGTTACCCACAGCACCAGCAATGGCATAAATGGAATATGCTCGGTTTCTCTCTTTAGCATCTGTGAAGTAGATACTGACCATGGCCACCGCAGTAGGCACATTCATTGCAGCCCCTGATGTTCCCTGATATTGAGCACTGATCAGGGAGGATTACTAGATGGACCTACCAATTCCCTGCAGCGCGCGAAAGATGATCGCCATAATTGGATTGACGCTAGCGCCGATTGGAATGCTCAGCAGGCCAATGACGAGAAAGCCAGCGAAGAAGATTGGTTTTGGGTGGAAGATATCCCCGAGACGGCCGGAGACGAGCATGAATGCGGCGAAGGTCAGTGTATATCCGGAGAGAACCCATTGGGCGGTGCCCTCCTCAAATCGGAGATCTTTTGCCATCTAGACAGACCACATCATCATAAGGATCTGGTATTATCAATAAGCGAGATCAACGCACTTGCGGGAGGGATACGATAGCAGCGCACGCATTGAAAACATCAAAGAATTGTGCGCCGCTCAGAATCGCTAATATTAGCATTTTGCGTGTGGGACTCAGCGTTTCCGGCGTTGAGGGTGCTGGCTTCAGCTTCTCATCAAGCCCTTCAAGGAGTGTGGGAGTTGCACTGAGACTAAATCCATTGGGTTTTTGTCGCTCCAGATCCGTGATTTGGGAAACCTCGGGTGCTTGAGATGCCATGAAAATGTCTTCAAACCGCTGAATAGTATTGTAGAGGATGCAGAGACACCCTAGTGGAACACGTTATATACACAAGGCCCTGCACGGTCGGGCGTGCTTGGTGGTCTGCTGCATTGCCATCCTCGCGCTTTGTCTAGTAATTAGTTCATTAAGGGCCTGAGATACTTGGTACCAGAATAGTTCTGCAGCCTGTAGTGAGTCATCAGAACCCCCGCAAGGAACCAGATTGTGAATCAGTCGCGTTGATAAGTTAGTAATGAAGCAGATATTTAGCTCAACACTCTGCCCGAAATATCCCCCGGGGCTGAGGGTCTCAACTGGCACAGTTCGAAGATGTGTTTCTGCACGAAGCTTGCGCTGAAGGCGGGTTGATATTCCCACGGGCAAGCCCGATCACGGCCCTTCAGGGCCGTATGTCCACTCAATGAAACTGATAACTCGTGTCCCAGCCTCTGTAAACTCAAGCTCAAGTGTTCTCAATGAGACGACGGAAGCAAAGCCAACTCATCATATCAGGAAAAAATTTGGATATGGGTGTACCGTGGGTCTTTTATTTTGTTCAAATTTGATCACCGAATTCAACCACCCGGGGATATAGCTTGAATGGATTGAAGAAGTAGGAAACCTCCCCCTCTATGCTGCGTTTGTTCCAATCTGGGGTTCTGAGTCCCAGGCCTCAGGCCACCCATGAGTATCCGGGCCGCCGGCCGACGATATCTCTCAAAGGGCTATTTCCGGAGATTCTCTGGATACCAAGTAAGCCACTTGCATCAGCTCGAATTCTTATGCGATTCCTTCGGGTATTCACGCGAGACAGCAGGTCCGACACTTGTGTTTGAGGCGGAACTCGCCTATCATAGACGACCTCCACACTGACAGACACGACATTATCTGTACACAATATGTCCGAATTCCAGCCCATCCTATTGACTCTTTCATCACTCACGCCATCGCTTGCCGTGGAGGTGAAAATTCTATTGTATATAGTATCATCATATATTTATTCATCTCTCACATAGGTCCTTCCCCATGGGCTCACGTTGCACAGAATCTTCGTTCAGGCTGATGGTCGAGTTAGCTTCCCATTTGACTCGGTGATTTAATTTAACATGACCAAGACCCACGATATCGTGGTCGGTCCTGAGTTGGCTCAGGATCATCTCACACAGAAGTACACGAATACTGTGATTGGACGTTATGCCAATCGTATTCCAGTGGGTTTGCACAAGCTTGAGAGGAAGGGCATTGTCAGTGAGTTTGCCGCCGCGGCGAACGGTCAGTATTCCTATTATATATAATATCTCCTTATGCATTGGTGAACCAATCGCAGAGAATCCTCGGGTATCCTTGCATGGAGGACCTGTTGGGTTCGATTACCAGAAGTGGAATTTGCTTTCCCCCGAACAATCGTCCGTACTCTTTTCGGCCACAGAGCTCTCCCACATTTCGGCTTCTTCCCCCTCCTCTTGTGCCATCTTTCGTCTTGTATCCCCAGACGGAGACCAAGGGTTTCCAGGTAACCTGATTGTGGAGGCACTTGTAGCATTAATCGCAGGTGTGGAGCATGATATGCCCTCGCCACTGCCGAGGAGTACGACGGAACAATCTCAGGATCTCGGAAGCATTCTTTTAGTCTACCGTGCCAAATTGGACGAGGGGGACGAGAAAGTTGTAACCCCGGTGAACATCACCCAGGTGCTTATGCCTTGCCCTCGGCCTTTACATGGGAACCCAATTCCGTTTACAGCACTGGGGATTCAATTTGGATGCGAGTCTAAAGGACGGGTCGAACCCCACTGTAGAGGATCACTTTCTAACGATTGCGGTAAATACAACTTATACACAGGTATTTTCTTTGATTGACACTAGCAATAGGCGGGGCATATCGTCGAGAGAGATGTTGATAGCCTTTCTACTGGCACTTTCTTGCCCACATCAGCCATTCCGGCGCACGTACATTTTTCTAAGCCTATCAAGAATAATATTCCTGACAGTGGCTACGGTGAGTTGGTTTAGGATTCTTGCCGAGAGAACAAACTGATTATCCATCCGAGTCCCTTATTAGATGATTATTACCTTTTTGAATCTTCCCGAAAGGCCGCACCCACACGCTTCGCATTATCTTCATTCAACGAGTCTTTTGATCTTATCGGCGGCTTGCTTCAACCATCACCCACCAGCCGCACCGCTGATGGGGAACAGCCAGTTGAACCGGTTGTCCAACTGTGGTCATCCAAATCAGGCCTCAGCCTCACCTTTGACACTAACCGTGTGTAGCATTCCCTCACGTTTTAATTCCCACTAAAAGAAAATTCTTGAAACACAATAGAACAAGGCCTGATGTTCTATTCTAATACTCTCGCAAAACCCTCCGCCGGTGCGCGCAAGAAGATCCATGGGGGCAGCGGAATTTCAGGCCACGGTGATTCATATGCTCCCTGTAGTAGGTCCGCTTTTGGTTCGCGATGGTTGTGAACTGATAAGAACCCCGATAGGTGCCGCATTCCTTGAGTTCCATAATGTTCGTTTTGATTTCCACGACTCTTCCTCAATCTCATGTGATTCCAGCCCTTGGCGGCATTCCTTCAAGAGGCTAATAAAGATATGGAAGATACGCTCCTGACCTCTGACGAGTTATATCACAACTATGTCCGCTGCAATATCCGATTCAGGGATCTGAAGCACTAGTACCACGAATGTCCATGGGTGAGAAGATATCAGGGAGTATGTATTGTAAATTAAACTTCAAATTCAACCCTGCCCTCCGTTCACAGATGATGCCTCGCTAATTCAATTCTTGACCCGCAGCACTAGGGGAGCCACCCTGGAATGGATCCACCTTCGCATGCCAAGCGGCCATGAGCTGCGGCACGATGGGAGAAATGCGTCATGTCAGCTATTTCTCGACATGCGGTGTCTATTTCCCTGGCCATAAGGTGTGCTATTGAGTGCTTCAGGTTACCCTTGATAGATTGTGGGTCCTCCTGCCGCCGCGTATCCACCGGGAGAACCACATCGCGCGATATGTCTCGCACAGATGGCATGCGCCGGCGGCCTGTCGGGTCCCTTTATTTGATGATCCAACTAGCGAGACATCACATATCAGAAGGCCTCGGTTCATGGTATTGATGAGCAGTAACTAGCCCACCAGCGTGGCTCTCAGCCCGTGGCGAATGTGTGGCATGTTTTATTGGCGTCGGTTATGGTTAAAATACACTTTCAAGTGATTGGTGCAGTCACAACGCAAATAACGTCGAGCCGGTTTTCGGGTTTTGATCTGGAGCCCTCGGAAAACATCTGACTGTGTTTATATGAGTAAGCAACAGCCCGTGACCCACACAAGTGTGTAATGGAGTGTGTCCTTCACACGTCTTTTCCAAATATATGCAAATATTCCAGCCACAGCAAGTGAGGGCGCCCTCAACAGAGCTATCGTCGTCAACGTCAAGACTCCTGTTAGGCCCGCCCTCAAAACAAGCCCCGTGAGTGACCAGAATCACGTCCAATCCACGTCCCGGGAGATATTAAGTCGCTTGGAATTGGGGGGATGATGGATGGATTGTGCAATCTTTGGATGTATGGGAACTAACACCACGTCCACAGCCGGGAACAAGTGCGACACAAGCCTCGCAGTATGTTTTCACCAATGCATTCAAGTTTCATATTTATGCGATTTCTTCTGATTAGCTTCCGCCAAATAACCCTCACCACCCAGCATGATCATTTCGAAAGAGAATAGGCGCGTCATCTACGAAAACCTCTTCAAAGGTGCGACGAGTGTTGTTCGAGATTCGGGGTTGATTCAAGTGATGTTGTCGGAGAATAGAGGGTGTCCTAGTTGCCAAAAAAGACTTCAACGCGCCGAAGCACGAGGAACTTGATGTTCCCAACCTCCATGTTATCAAGGCGTTGCAAAGCTTGACATCCAAGGGCTACGTGAAGACTCAATTCTCGTGGCAGTGGTACTACTACGTCCTCACCCCTGAGGGTGTTGAATATCTCCGCGAATGGTACATACAGCATACACCCCACTGCTTTTGGTATATTTATATCTTCTCTAGGTTACACCTTCCCGTAGAGATTGTGCCAGCTACACACAAGAAAGCTCCCCGCGCTCCCCGCCCTGCCGCCGTACGGCCAGGAGGTGGAGGTGGAGAGGGTGCATACCGCGCCCCCCGCGGCGGTGACAGGGATGATTATCGTAAAAAGGAGGGCGGCGCACCCGGGGATTTCAGGCCCAGTTATGTTGGTGTTGGCCGGGGTGCTCCTAGGGAGTAATGGTCGGGTATGGATCTCCATGACATGTCTCCACTTCTTCCAGATATGTTTAATATGACATGCTCATTCATCATGCTGTACCCCACCTCCGTCTAGCGAGTTCTTTTTTCACGATCGCCAACTAGCTATGATTACCCAAACCAATGGACAACTTCAGTCGCAGGGCTATCCCTGATCCTGAATTGTTGTTTCTCTCTGGCCACAATAATTTGTTTTGTGAAAGAGCTTGTGTCGTTTGAGTTTGAGTTATCTGATGTGATGGAGTGGAAGCCTACCTCGCCCGGCTGCATGTTTTCATTCCAGCCACGAAAGCTTTAGATTGTATGACAATCAACTTGTCGATTATGCCACGGATACCAATATCTTCTAGTAAGTCTTTCGAGCCCGCCCCGGTCTGCACACTAATTTCTTGATCGAGACCAGTGAACTTCCATTTAGATAACACTCCGTGGTGCTCGAAGGCGTCTTGAACAATCCGCATAGCCGCCATGTGATGGTACGTTAGTGATTTAAACGTCCCAGAATTCGCAACTGTTGCTATGTCCCCAGCTCCACCCACAGCACCGACGGGGTAATCACTGGCAAACCACACAGCGTTAATTTCATCGCCCAGGGAGCCACCGTGCAGGAGGGACGTAAGTTTATCAATTAGGGCATAGGCACAGTCAGGAAGGATCTCGGGTGCAACAGTTTCCATGCGCCAGTGGATAGCAAGATACGGATCTAGAGGCGCGAGTTTCATAGCCAGCATTTCTAATCGCGGGGAATACTCAAGGTTCCGATATGGAGGGGATTCCAAAAATATATTGTGGCGGAGGTCCCAGCTCACTAGAAGCACATCAGGGTCGACATACTGCGGCCGCAATTTGGGAGAACGCGTCATTGCAGCTTGGACATCCCGTCTCGAGAGTATATCAGTGATCTTTTTTCCTGGAGGCTGTCCATTACCCCACTGGCTCGGAGGAGATACCATGGCGATATGTAAAGGTGCCAATCCAGTCAGACGTATTCTGGGAAAGATCGTGTTGAAACATTTTGGTAAGCTTGCTGTCTTTGGTAGGTCTTGGGTGATCTGGGCAGTCAAATCTTCACCTGGAAAAGTTTGGTCGCTCCGCGGCAATTTATTCACGGACAATGAGAGGATTTGTCCGGTCGGGAGGTCATGGGGGTGTCCTCGCGACGACATCAATTCGACAAACGTTGCCATCGCTATCACTTGATGGTCCCGCGATTGTAATGCGGTGGAGTCAAGGTCATAGTAAACCCCAAAATCCCACTTGTAGCAGAGACCTAGACGGCTTTTCCCCACTTGCGGCAGGACTAGTGTTCGGTTCAGTTCTGCTGCGAGATAAAGTAGTTGAATCAGATGACCCCGCGCTTTTGATTCTTGTTCCACAATCCGAATTGGCAAAAGAAAACGCTGGGACGACACATCATCAGCCAACAGAGATGGGGCCCCGGTGGTGGGCTCTGGTATGCGGGTGACCAAGGGAGGCGAACGGGGCTGGTGATTCTGGCGAAAACCTCCAGGATAGGATTCGGCTCGCCGTTCTATTCTTTCTATAATGCTACGGTCCACCAGGGGGAGCCTCCGCAGTGGGGGTGGTGGAGGGCCTGTATATTGACCTTGAGTTGGTGGCCACTCGCTCTTGTATTCATTGACGCCAGGGATATCCGAATCAGTCGACCCAAGATAGTGCACTGATCCAATCCATACAATTATCAGGAACGCCAATAGCAGGAGGTTCCAGTAGTTCCGTTTTATTGTCGGTACGTTTGGGGCTCTCGCCGGACCTCGAGCTACCAAATGATTCTGGTTCGTTCTCGGCGCGTTGTTTTCTTGTCCTCGAATTTTGGTTGGGGTTCGGGAGCGCAACATCGCATCGGTCGAGCAGCTCGTCGCAAGTTCTTATGTTATTTTTGCTTTGATTTCGGAAGCTAGTATCATGAGGACTAGTGGTACTGGCCACACACATTGACACAAGTCCGAGAGGACAGTCACGTGTATTACCCCTCACAACTTCAACCACTGCCTGCCAGTTCAACTGCTGAACCGGCCTTACTGAAGCTGAGGGAGGCTGGCGTAGGTTAGTGAATCAACTGAAGCTTCCAGAATGTTAACCGTCAAAGACTGTATGCAGGCACTGTCACATAGTGTTAGACCCCATATAGGCCCATGGACCGTGTTGCTGTCCAGGATATTTACATGCTACAGGCGAAGGAGTTCGGACAGGACGCCGTCGGAATCTTACTAGGCTACTAGTAGCCATATCGTGCCAGCACCAGAACGGTACAGACAAACTACGCCGTCGCATTGACTTCATAGGGTCAAACTCACACAGAACTGCAGCTGGAAGGAAAGTAAATCCCCCAATGGAGATTCCCCTCGACAACCACTTCATTTTCGCAGGTGAAGTTTCTGGACGGAGCAGGGTTCGTGTTCGATTCCGTGGTTAGCGATCGGGGCTCCCCGCGGACCGGCCCAACTGCTTGAAATCCACGAGGAAGTTGCGATTCGGGGTACTCTATCCGCCGGGTCATGCTTCACTTTCAGCCCACGAATACAGTCAGCTCACGAGGGGACCTCACTCGAAAGCCAGCCTGACATTGCCTCTCTCAGACTTCGCATCGGCCTCTGTCTATGCGCGCCGTTTTTCTCAATAGCTGGTATCCAACCCTAAACCTCAAAAAACAAAGATCTTACACTTATTGATGGTTACTGCGTTCAGTCGAAGGGTTTCCTTGTCGCCAATAATAGCCCTCTTATCTCTCGGGAATTCAAGTCCATGGCCCACGCTAGGATCCTGAAAACGTGTCGAAAACATTTGGGGTGGTCCGAAAATACCATCGCTAAAAATTCAATCCACTGCCAAAACAAATGCTGGCGTACCTTTCGAATTTTGGGGTCAAAAATCATCCAAGTCAAGGATGCAAACGTGAATTGGAACCCTCGGCGAACGGAAATCATACAGGGATCCCTTGCCTCCCGGCCTGTAGGTTCTATTGACAAATCGCCATGTCCGTTTGCTGCATGCCCGGGCACCCGAGCCATCTTTCGACGGTACCCTAGCGGAGATGTTGTTCTTGACCAAGTGCAGAAACGAGGTCCCACAACTCTCCGGTCCCCCATCTGCTGATGAATGCCTTCCTTTCGATCCCCCGGCATCGTACCCCGTCTAGTGCATATAACTATCAATTGTATCGCAAGGCGTATATGGCGCTGATTGCGTTATCGATAGAACCATGGCCCCTATCGTTCTCCCACACCCCATAAGGCACACCCTGGCGACGTTTATCTTTCCTTGCGAGCACACACCTCCTTCAGCGCTTACCTATCATTATCCCAGCCACGCAGGTCTATGGACAAGGACGATCTTTCCTGGCGACCACGCGTGTCGAGTGCGTCGAGCCGCGGGCGCGAGCAGAGGTAATCGGAAGAGAACAAGGTTATTTTTACCAAGGATAGCAGTAACATATTTATAACTCATAGGGGCACAAAGCTAAACCTGGTTGGACAGCAGAATTGATGTGGCCTTGCGAAGGCGGTCTCGATTTGGAGTCATCAGTTGATGATCGTGGTTCTCGAGCGATGGTGGGCGTTATCAGCAACATGCCTTCCATTGGACGATAGGATTCAAGCAGTCAGATTATACAGGTGACAGGACTCTTGATTCTCGAGGATGGAGGTCGTCTGCTCGTCCATCCGCCATGGAGTGCATAAATTGAATTATTCCATTCCAAATTTGCGTGGAACAATGGGGTATGTACCACCGACATGGATGATCAGGTGGTAATTGAGGAGGTTCCGACTGAGAGAAAGGCATGAGAGAGAGTGGTGTAGTCAGGTAAGGGTAAATCTGTAGCCGAACAAATTGGTATAAGATATGAATAAAATGTTAGTGTTCGGAAGATAGTCCATAGTAATCAAGTCGTAATATTCGTTAGTAGGCCGCTCAACAGTGCCAAGTAGACTGGATGGGGGATATCAGCTCATCTCAAAGGCACAATTAGGAAAGGGCAGCGCACGTCTGGGACGCCAGGGGAGCCGACGTTCTGGTATGCAGGTAGGCCGACGCACTCGGCAACGCTCACCAAACGGTACCCTGCTTGTTGAAGCTTCTGGATAGCATATGGAAGAACTTGATGACTATAATGTGGTCTGAGGTGTGTCCAACTCATCATCATGACTGGAACTCACACAGTAGTTTCTAGGGAAATCACATAATTTAGATAACAGATGATGTGATGTGGAGCTCGAAATTGTGCATACCGATTGTCTCATGGTTCAAGGCGAGAATCGTGTTTGGGTGTTGACCAATAAGACCGTCATAGTTCGCCTTGCTTTGACCAGGAGTGGCTCCGACTGAATCCCCAGAGCTAGGACAATATAGTCAATGAAACTAGTTGCGCAAATCAGAAACTTGATGTACTCAAAGTCCCAAGTGACCAGTTTCTGTCCACGAATAAGCGACGCTTGACGGACGAGGTCGTTGTAATTTCCGTAGGCTATGTTGTTGATCCTCAGTTGAGGTCATGGTGAAGGATACAAAAGTCACGTACGTGGCCTCATGAACGCAGGGGTCACTCCAACAATCTTTTGCAAAGCCTCTGGGTGGGGGGTCAATCAGGTTCAGGGGGCCAATAACCACTGAACGTACGTTCAACCCTCCACATCTCATCGTGAACTAATGATACATCAATGACTCGTTCAAGACAGACACAAAGTATCACGAACTTTGATCCCAGGTTAGCGTTGTTAGGTCTTTGTGTGCCCAGGTATGTGATGCCACCTGATGACCATGC
Organism: Collybia sp. MG36; assembly: GCA_003313185.1. Lineage (NCBI taxonomy): Eukaryota > Fungi > Basidiomycota > Agaricomycetes > Agaricales > Clitocybaceae > Collybia > Collybia sp. MG36. Next base: position 34,663 of record QGOG01001493.1, read on the forward strand.
TGGTACGCGTATTGAACGCGCTTAACCTCATCAGGATCGTATATGCATGCATCTGCGAAAAAAAAAATGAATTACGAGACTTGAGCAATCAAAAATGTCATACAATTATTCCCATCTATGGGGGTGATCAGCATGGCATCCGAATAGAAGAAAATTCAGCACTGACTGAAGAAGAACGTCCCAGTCGCGTTGGCAGCGACCAATGCTTTGCTCACATCATACCTGGGGTCAAACGGGTCAAGATCCGGTGCGATAGCAGGTATCAAAGGCGATCGCGCACAGGTATACCCATGGTCCGTCATCCTAGATATGTTGTCAGCGGGCATGCACCAAGGGGTGAAAATGTCGACGTACGAAGGTTAGCGCTGCCGTCTTGGGCTGACTGCAGCTGGTTATAACCTGCGCGAGCTGTCGCTTTTGGGGGCTGGCAGAGGCAACCACCGCGAGAGCTGCAGTAAGAAGAAGAGAGGCAATCATCCTGATACACAATGGAGGGAAAGGTGGAACTGAGTGTTGAATGCTGGAAGCACTCAAGTTTTTATAGTATTCCCCCATTCTATATTTCACCCACCAGCCCAGAAGCCCCTCAACATTCAGGTACGCCACAGCATCATTGTGAAAAATAGAAGCATACACAACTACCAGGGGATCTTACGACAATGGCCGGGCGACCATCGGGCGACTATCGCTTGCTTCCGTATGACCATAAGAATGCGGCAACTGGAGGGGAAAATGCAAGTCATGAGGTATGTGGAAATAACCGTGGATTTAGGTTGAGGAGAGCTGTCACCGGCCTGCGATTGGGATCAACAGGCTTGCGATCCATCGCGAAAGCCCAAGACCATGCTCATTGCGCATCGCGGCACCAATACGAGACAATCCAATTGATTCCTGTCAAGCGGAGGCGTAAAATGGCTTTCCAATTGGACGACATCACCGGAACACCCCTGGAGAAAGTCGTTTTCCGAACGTGTCCTGGACGTTGTCGCTTCGGTGACGGCATACTCGGCCGCAACAGTCCCGCTAGACAGAATGTGAGTGATTGAGTGGCCGTGTGGAGTCCCCATCAAGCGCCCTGCGTAAATTCCATAACCTGATGGAATTAATCTCCAAGCTGTGGTGACAGCTGGTCGTCAAATCCCAGAGAAAAAGTGTTATTTTTCCCATGTGATGGTGTCGCGTGAGCCCTCCCAGCGCCTCGACGATGCTGAGTGTCGGCCTGAGCTCCATTCATCCAGGAGTCGAGTCATCCGATGAAATTCAATGGCGTTGAGGACCTGGCTTGGCGGTTACCTGACCGAGGACAAGGGGCTCAAAGTCCGTCTCAGCCGGGAGTAACTCTTTATATATCGTAGAATGTTGGGGTTTTGTCGATTAGCTCAAGTACACGGGCGACTTTCCTCGCCACTGACAAGGTGTGATCCAGCTGGCAAGGTGCTGGCAATTTTGATAATTCGAGGTTCGTGCGGCGGTGACGAACAAATGTCAAGTCCTGTTTGTCCAGGGCGACTGAGGTAAACAGATCTAGACCAATCAGGCCAAATTATTTGGCCTCACAATGCACATAAATACAACTACAAGTGCCCAAGTATGAAAGAGTTTCCTGAGTGGGGGTGTTATAAAAAGGAGACAATGCTGGACAAGGGTCTGAGCAATAGCATGCTAGCGGCCTGTATTCACACGCTCGGAGGACGTCTGAGCGACGCTCACATTGCCAAGATAAGCGCCCCAATCGTCGAGTCTAAAATTTGGAAAAAGGTTCAGCCATGAGCGTATATTTGGGCGGTGACGTACTCAAATCCGGTGGGCACGTTTGACCACATGGCCATCGTATCGTTCTCGGCAAAGTGTTGGATTTGATCATGGGAATTCGAAGCATGACCCGAAGGCACATACGGCTGCGGCTGCTGTCTCGGATCAAGGTCGTTCACCAGAGAGTTCGTTACATCATTGTTCGGATACATGTTATTTACAAGGTGCGGGCGATGCTCAGGCGCGAAGGTGATAGGTTGGGTCGAGGTTTGGTTATAGTAGAATTCACCCATTCCGTAAGGTGAAGACTGCGAAATGGGTTCTTGATAACTCGTGGACTGATGCAGCGAAGAAGTGCCGACATGTGATGGTCCGGACGACGGGGGCGGGAACCAGTACTGGCCGTTTTGAGGGGGGTGCTGGGAAGTGGACATTTTTACTTGACCGTGCAATGGTAGACGACCTAATTCGTCGCCGGACATGGGGAGTGGAAGCATTTGCTGTGGCAGTGGTAGCGGGTTCGGGGTCGGGTTGGGGGCGGAATATGACTGGGCTCGGCTGATCTCGGCTTCCTTCGCAAGCGCTCTGCGCGCGCCTGCAATGTTCCGCGAGACCTCTACATTCGCAATTCTCGGTGGCGGACTTTCTGAGGACGCCAAAGATGAGATAGTCGGACCTTCGGCATCCCTTTCGCGTTTATTCGGCGCCGGGGGGCTCGGACGTGGCAAAGGCAAGTCGCCCACAAAAGCCAATTCACACAAGATATCCCTAAAGAAGATGAGCATTGAGCTATGAACAGATGGAATCGGAAGTCACCATAGGCGTCCGGCGATCGGCCAGCTGATAATAGTAAACCAAGTCAATCCCGCACAGACCACAGCCGACCAACATACCGGTCCTCACAGGCTCGAAGTATCTGCATGCATCGATGAACATCAATCATCTCCTTATTGGGATCTGAAGACAACCCCGCCTTCTTCCCACCCCATATGTTGAGGAGGAGTACGATGCCAGCGGTGAAAGCACACATCTAACTCGGTAAGGTGGTGGAGACTAATGAGTAGTGACCGCTCACAAGGATCTGAGACTGAGGGAGCAAATGCGAGTGGCAGTTTCTCTTCCGAAATGCGTCCACAATATGACTGCATGACCGCGCAGCGTTTGTGCAAATCGCTAATGAGGGGAATGAGAGGAGTGATGGCTTGCGTAGTGAAGGAATGAAGGGGCGGTGTATGAGGATCTGGATCTGATAGTAGCAGCAATAGAGTAAAGTGGATTGACCAAAGAAATTGGCATTTTCACGGCCCGGGTCCCACCGAACTGCATGGACCAACATGAGACTATAATACCATGGAAGGTGCATGTCTGACAACATACGGTGATCGGGCACGGAGTCCACCCACTGATTAAGTGCCGAGTCGAGTTCGGCAACTAGATGCTGTTCCCACTCCTTCCCAACAAAGCCCAGGAGGATTTTCGATTTATTAATAGCATACTATATCAACCAGTCAGAATCTTATTGTAGTGTGAGAGCTGAGATAACAAACGATTGTCCGCAAGGCGATCGCGAGTACGTGACTGAGCCTGATATTCAATAAAAACGCAGTAACCAAAGATGGCTTGTTGGCCGGCTGTTTGAAGCGTTGTGAAGGGTCAGGATGATCCCAGTACTCATCATCCACTTCCAGTGGCATTTCAACATCAAAGCTAAACGGGAAGTCAACAAATGCTCATAGGGATGGAACAAACGCATACTCCTCATCTTGAATAGCGCAAGGGCGGCCGAGTATTGCACTTGTCGATCTGTCCATGACAAGGAGAACCCTGAAACACCAGTAGACGATTAGACTGACCAGCAGGTGAAACAATACGTCGCACCAAAATGCTCTCTTCCATAATTCCTGCTCCACTGTTGGAATCGCTATTCCCCTATGGCGATGAGCACCAACATCCTGAGCTAAGCGTATCCCGACGCCAACCATAGTCCAACAAGCTTGTGGAGCAGAAGTTCCTTGTAGGAATTGAACCGATAGCTGGAAAACCCAAACCTCAACTGCGAAGACAAGTAAATTAGAATGTCACTTACGCAATAAAATTGCAGGTCATAAACAGTGGGCGGATTCAACAACGCGTTTTTCACCATTTGCACTTGATTGAACCATTTCCATCCAGCTGAGCGAAAGGAATCGGTGTCATCGTCGAGAAGTACTCGCGGATCTGCAGAAAACCGTGCAGCGACGGCACAGACGAGCAGCAAAGTGGCGCCGAACAGCTCATTGGTATGGTGCAGGCCTTCCGCAATGAATCGGTTGAAAGTCTGCCGGTGCAACAAGGGGAGATATAGGTTCATGTGAGTGAAGTAGAGATCCACAAGATTAAAGAGAAGATCGTCTTCTGGAAATGTGAAATGCTCCTCAGGGCCTCGTCCAGCGAACAATTCCCACTAGCATCGATGTTCAGAGAGGTAGGGATGGAGACAAGGTTGCACTGACACGATTGGGAGTCCAATATTTTTCCCTTCTACTGTCAGGTCCATGAAATAAAAGTTCCTCTGCTCCTGTAACCTCCTTTTTGAGTTCTAGAGCGGTTTTTATCAGGACTATACCACTTGATTGCCCAAAGAACCGATTGTCAACGGGGCCAAGCGATATTGACGCAAGCTTTTGAGACAATATATCTTGCTCCTCGGTATCCTCGTCTGGGGGGTTGTCTTGACGCACGTTCGCAATACCGCGGATATCTGAGGTCACGACGTCACCAAGGGTTGGCGAAACTAGAATTTTGTGCGGCCTCAACCCACTGTAAGGGTCAATCCCCACCGAAGCCGACATCGGCGCATGCTCAGCCAGAAATGTTTCTGGATCAATATCCTTGGTGAAGTCCACATCAGGATGGAGCTTTCACGAGACCATTAGTGTAGTCCGCGGGAGGAGAGGAGAACCTTACCCTGTGTAGCAAAGCCTCAACCTTTTCAAGGCGATTTTCCAAGCTTTCTACGTAGCTAAACAGGATTCATGGTCAGTATGACATGGTATACGCGCATTGGGCACGTTGCGAGAACCTTTTAGGCGGCCCGCGTTTCTGATGGGGCATTTGTTAGAAATAAGGGATGCCGGGTAGCGAGGACACGACACCTTTGCAGCTTCCACATATGAGCATTCAAAGCTATAGGCTACACAATTTGAACATCTATTTCCGGGCATTTGCACGCCATCGCCTTTGTGGATTGTATCAGATCCCGAGGGCAAGTGGGTGTAACGGAGCTTACATCTTACTGCGGCAATATCAAGACCGTTCACGACACTCCAAGCACAATGAAACACGTACTTTTCTTGCGCCTGCATATATCACATGCCCTCTGTATCCTGCGTTTCTTGGCATTAAATGGCCGGCCAGTGCTGTCGCCCTCGTTCTGGTAATCGTCTTCGTTGGAAGACATGTTGGGCGTTTTGTTCGAAACAGGCAGAGTGTCCGGCTTGAAAGGATATATATGGGAACGAGGAAGCAGGAACGTGACGATCTACGGCCTCTTTATCGGCACACCTGCCCTTCCACCCCAATTATCCGTTTTGGACCTTCGCCTGCAGCCAGAGACCCCCTACGTGAGCTGTGCATCCAAATTACCTGGATCTTTCCTCAACCCGCTCCGAGCGTATTTGCGGCTTGTTGAGACCGTTTGTGAGACTGCTGTAGCATGAAGCCTCAATATGTAATGATTTTCCAATCAGAGAGAAACTGTGTCCAAAAGTTGATGCCGAGGGCAACGTAGAACCATCAATCTCTTCCGGCCCTGGCGTGTAGATAATACCTCAGGAATATCAGGGTCGCAAAATATGAAACGTTTGTACACTATGGTGATTGGTAAGTCGAGAACATACAACATCATCTTCCCACCCCCTGTAGACTTTCCCAAGCATACCGACGTCCATATCGAAAGAGAAGACTCAGAAGAGTGCTCGTTTCATCATGGCAAACCCCGACCAGCGATATACCTACACTCCAGCATCCGAATGATTCAATGTGGCACCCCCGATATCTGCCATGACTCATAAGCAGATACACCACTGCAGGGTTCGAGTGGCCTCCCTAGCCTGTGCGCGCGGACGGATCAAACTCTGATACTTATGATTTCCCTGCTGAGAAACCAGCGACCGAATCATACCTGGTGCTGATTATAATGGCCACCCACGTCGCGAAGGAACTTCTTGTATTTTGCAGTGGAGTGTCTTGGCAGGAATCGCTGGGGAGTAATAGGAACACATTACACGATCTTCAGCCATGAGGGCGGCATCAGTTACCAGCCTGTGGCAACAACTGCGTGCAGGAACCCTCAGGATCACGAAAGCGCGCGAGTCGTGAAGTTATCCGATTTGAATGAGAAATGGTGTTTTTTTTATGAGTGCGGATCCTGGACCCGGATACACAGACCTTATCGTACGAACCAAATTCGAGGCCGAGGCAGCTGGACTTCCTGGTATCTGTGATACTGATGTGTTGATATCTATTTCGTTCTCAAGTTGATGCCAAACCCCGTCAAACGACGGCTCCATTTTCTACGGCGCGTATGTCCCGATGACGGATCCACTGGCAGGATTATTGCTGTAGATTCATAAAGTAATTAAAATAGAATATACTTCCCCAATCAAATGGCATGCATATGGATTGGGCCAGGAGAGATTTACATTACTGTTCAATTCAGAACTAGCATAATTTTGACTCCGCGATTATTTCCATAGCCGTTCCTGGTTTCCCCCCCAGCTGGCGGTTTTATCTTGGCTCCAAGCAAGCCATGCCAAGGTAACTTGGGAATCCCTTGGAGCGGGAAGCAAATATTTTCGCATGCCCAAGATAATCAAGTGAGATGAGGTTGGAGCTAAACAGCTCACGAGGTTGGTGGTCACGGGTGAATGAGCACTGAATCTATTGATAGTGGACGCTGAAGTATTCGTAAATAATACCATCGGTGAACACGACCCGAAGTTTCTCTGGACCCTGGTACACATCAAATAAAATTCATATGTACCGCCCAGTGTCCTCGCAACGCCTGTTGGCAGTCATTTATTCAACTCATCAGCCGCAGATAGTCAGCTTGCACTTCCTCGCCATATATCAGATGTACCAACCAAAATGTAAGAGCACGATGCAGTATGCGCTGTCGCAGCGGGGGCTCCTGGGCTTTCGGTTCCGCGGTGCGTGTGGCACTGATACCCTACAAGTGGGGAAGGGTGTCGGAGCTGAGTCGAGGGCGAATGCTCATCACCTCCGAATGGTGGTGGGGAGAAGTGGCTATGATCACATTGAGCATCGACTCTTCCCATTCAATTTCGTTGGCGTTCATGAGATGATAAGCTCACACCTTTGACGCCAAGGCCTGGAACATTGCGCTCGATTGTAATCACCATTTGCTTGGGTTGTATCAACACCAATATACAGCGTTTACCAATGCTAGGCAGGTGAGCTGGTGCGTACTATGTTGAAGCTGGGACATCAAAACTACATTGTGCAGCCGCACCAAGTATTTAGAAGGCTAGGAAAGGCAGACTCGGGTATAGAGTATGTATATTGCTAGCCTTGCCCCTCTAGGTATTATATTGTTACAGCGACAATGACTTGAAGTGATTGGCCTTTAGGGAGTGTACGATGTGGGTTGCGTGTAAGGGTGTACATATACACGGTGGGGGCTGCGAATTCATGGCGCGAAGCGGATGGCAGGGGACATGGTTTCAACCAGAGCATGGTCAAAAACAATACTGCACAGATATTAATTATTTGTCGCCGGGGAGCAAGATCATACATACTCCAGGCGCAACAGGTATGGTGACAAACGGAATGTACTGGCGCTCTTGTGGGCTACGGGGTGGTGAATGCTGCGGGAGGCTTATTCTTGACGAGCTCAGGGATGATGCCGGTGTAGGCGACGGGGAAGGCGCAGGGGAGCGGGTTTTGGATACGGGGCTGGATTTAGTCCGAGTGAGGGCGCTCTTCACTGTTGCGAGTAAGGCCATGGCTGGTTGGTGGGGTGAAGTGAGCTTGCGACCAACGCAGACAGCTTTATAGCTCGACGAAGAAGGTCCAGGCGCCGGTCTAGCTTGGTTCCGGTGGTGCTAAATTCAAGGGCGGAGACGACCATACTATGTTGGGAAGGTGGAGCAAAGAAAGATGCATCAATGGCTAGCGCTTCCGAGCAATGGTCCGTGATTGCTTGTTCGAGATGGAAGTGAAAAATCGATTTCTTGGATTGTTCAAGGTTCCACGTTTCTGCTCACCGTAATCGGCGGTGGTATAGATGGGGCGTAGTCGGTAGCCATCCAGGTTGGTACAATGATGGTTGCGCGGAGAGTTGAAGCGTTGAAACCCATCGTCTACACTGAGCCACTGGTGGACGAAGTTGATCAACTAAAATCTCGTAGTCGTGGGAAATCCACATTTGTGAATTTACGATCAACAAGTCGCCACCCTCTGCTTGCCGGCGTGCTGCCTATCCCATGAGCTCAAACGAGACAACGACTCAGGTGGTGGAAAAACCTACCACAAAACCCACCAAAAAGCTAAAGCCAGCGCGGAAACAAGTCAAACCTGGCGATGTAGAAAAAGTTGAGACACCTCAGACTGGGAAAGAATACAGTATGTCATCCAGCAATACCCGTCATCTTCATCTCTAACCAATGTTCAGATATCTGGTACAATAAATGGGCCGGTGGGGATCGCGAAGACAGCTATTCCAAGTACGTCTATGCAGTATATTCCATGTGCATGGTATTCAAAAACGCCCCCGCAGCAAAACGAAATCCCAAACCCGGTGCAACATCAAACGCGACTCGGGGCTCACGCGGGCCAATATCACAGGGATGAAATACTGCTGCCTTTTCTTCGCGCGGGGATGCTGTCCGTACGGTTGGGAATGCGAGTACCTCCACGCCCTGCCTGATCCGCGCACATCTCTCCCAGACAGCTCAAAGGACTGCTTTGCCCGGGACAAGTTTGCAGACTACCGCGACGACATGGGTGGTGTGGGCAGTTTCAACAGGCAAAACAGGACGCTGTATGTGGGGCGGATCAAGGAGACTGGTAATGGGCTCGAGACGGAAGAGGTTGTAATGCGCCATTTCAAAGAGTGGGGCGAGATAGAACGAGGTGAGTGATGTTTGACATGCAAAAGAATCTGGCTAAACTTGTTGGTGCAAGATGACTCGGCGTCCACACATGCCGTCAAAGTGCT
>QGOG01001499.1:0-14993 GCA_003313185.1 Collybia sp. MG36
ACTCGGAGTGCACACATCTAATGTTAGACGCTAACGTTAGACAATCATCGATTCGTGCAGCCCTCTTTCTCGGGACCAATACATGGGGAGCACTTCAAGTTGGGCCTAGCAACAGCGACTTCCAGCACCCACTCGCCTCTACTATGCCTCTGAAAGATGCCAGGGATTTCTTCTCATCGAAGGCCGTACAAATGTCTGTTGGTGCAAGCACACGAGTTCAAACCGCAGCGGAGCATCTTGATGGTGGCCGTCGCACCACCAAGAGGGTACACGATGATAATGGAGTGGAATACGCTCATGTCCTTGTACGGACGGCGTCAGACGAAACGGTAAGCCCAGTCAGTACATTCAGGATCATGTCTTGTTCAAACGCACATTAGGTCGATTGCCTGAAGTTTTCCCGGGGATGAATTTTGAAATATGGGGCTCGAACTTGGATACTCGTGAAAACGTGTGTAATCGTTGTCACTCGCTGATCGTGATTGTTTGATCAAATTCTCAACAGCGAGTGGAATGGAGTGGACACTTTTAACGAATGGAGATATCTTTCACCAATACGTTCCGTGAGGTTCACTTCTACGCCACTAGATTCACATCGCTTGTGTAACCCAGTCCATATTGTTGCATCTCCCTCGCTTTCCGCCCACCTGTTCGCATCTCACCACTACCGTGTGACACATAACACGCCTACATTCGCGGCTCACTTGCTGCTCCCAGGACTGGTCCAAGTAGGAATAATGAAGATGTGGGTGACTGGGGCGAGGGACTCGAAAGGGAGGTTTAGGGGTCCTCCTACGATGGAGCCACAACGAGGAGCAGAAAGATGAGTGCCTGCGCAGCCACGGTTCGCGGTGTACCCTCCAAGGCTCAGCCACGCAGCGCGCAATATGTCACCCATCCATCTAGCGGCAACTTCATTCGGCTTTGTACCCCCACCCGGTTGCTTCTCTCCTTGAAGCTCATTACGCCCCGCGCGCACAGCCATACCATGCCACATGACACTTCGCATTGCCCCGCATGCCATGTCCACACCCCCTTTTCCGCCTGCACGCTAATCTTGTACCCCAATAATGCACACCCAACTCACGAGTCGGAGTCACGCCGTCGGACACCAATAACAATAGTCTTAGCACTGATTTGGCTGCTACGTTGACTCATCAACATTCTCCCCGCTGCCCATCGTGTGGAACTGATGGATCCAATCGCAATGGCATCAACCAGGTAATGGTGGGGTGGGGTTGAAAAAAAAAAGAATGATCGATTGCTCACCCAAATTTACCAGGACATTTCAACACTCGAAGAACTCGAAAAACACGCTGGAAGACAGTAGCAGGGATCATGACAGAGGTGCGACACTCTGTAGGGAGGAAAATTGGAGTATTTATTGGGCTTTTCGGTGCGTGCATTTTTCATTTTGGGTGTTTCTGGAACTGATCAAGATCGGGTGTGTATCCTCGAGGCCGCTCCCCAATCTCGCATCGATGGGATCGTTTTTTTTATTGCAGGAACTCTCCGGGAACGTCCTCCGCATACAAGGGCCACAAAAATCCTCTGCCAAATATTTTCACGAAGGTGAGCACTCTCCGAAAAATCACTTTCCAGTCCTTCTCAAAGACGATCCCAAGCCCAAGATTCCGATTCGTATGGCTTGCCCAGCCCAGCCCCGACACGCGTTTGCTGCCATACTCAGGAACCCCACACATCCTCATTATTCCCACATTCCAATACGGTCTCTGCCAGTGTGTTCATAGATACCACCAACACCTGTTGCATTCACACCACCTACACCATCGTAACCCCTACACTTTGAATGTCTCCAAGTCTTGTACTGCCTGTTGACCGTGTTCTCCAAAGGAATGGCTGTTCACCATCCTCCTCATCAGCTTCCAACGTAACCCTGTCCCAACGGCGACAGGCCTCTTGACTTCCACCCCCGCCTAACCCCACTGGACACTGGGCCTGCTTCGGCCCGGCACTGTTCAAGGCCGGCACGAGGGGGGCTTCGGTGTTCCTCTGAGGGTTACAAGCATTGGGCTACATCTAGACGACGTGTTAGAACGGCTGCCACGCTGGACTACCACACCATCATTGGCTGCCAATAAGGTTACCAAGCCGAAGGCTTGCCCGTGCTTTGGGGGTGCACAAGTGCTTGAAACCCCTTTCGGGCAGGAGCGGGTGTCCCAACCGCCCACCGCCCTCTGACACCATCGACAATGTCAAGGCCGAGATTCAAGACAGGGAGGGGCATGTGGCACCTACATCATCAGCGGCCATTGACTTACATGTATTCCAGTATCCCCCAGGCCAGCAGCACCTCATATTCGTCCGAAAACAGCTCAGGCATGGTTGCCCTTGGGCAATATCCGGCAATTGACCTCTTCTTTTCCTCTGTCTCTGTGGTGGTATGCAAATTTTCGTGAAGACCCTCCATCTTGTCCTTCGTCATCTTGTCCTTCATCTCCGAGTATTTTCCCGATGAGCCGGCCAGCTGCCCCCGTTGTGACTTCGACAGTTTCGAAAGTCGCGACTATATTCTTCTCGACTGCTCGCCTTGAGGACTTTCCTCCCGACATTAAATTCATTTGTCTCGCCAATAGCAGGGCTTCCTCTGTTCATCGATGATAACGCCTCAGCTTTCACTTTCCCTCCTAGAGAGGTCCACCCTCGGTCTATTCCCCATTCCCCATCCCCCATCCCTCGTTCACTGGGAAGCCAGCCGAAGACCGATTTTGGTCCGGACCCGTGATTTGTAATGCCTTGCCTACAGCGTGCACCGCCCAGCTCTACCTGTTCAAATGTCAGCCTGTCTAATGATGTCGAGCTCAAGGACGAGCTCAGCAATGCCAAATCGTGGCGACCGCTCTTCAAATCTCATGTTATCCTTTGAATCACATGAAGCGGACACCTACATATCATTATCCAACTCTGTGATGGTGCGCAATCCTCCACTGTTACTTGGAGTGCACACATCTAATGCTAGACGCTAACGTTAGACAATCATCGATTCGTTCAGCCCTCTTTCTCGGGACCGATGCGTCAGATGGAACAGTAAGCGCAGTCAGTCCATTTAGGATCATGCTTTGTTCAAACGCGCATTAGGTCGATTGTCTGGAATTTTCCCGGGGATGGATTTTGAAATGTGGAACCTCGAACTTGGATACCCGTGAAAACACGAACGGAGTGGACGCTTTCAACGAAAGAAGACATCTTTCACCAATATACTAAGATGCGGTTAGGTTTGATCTACCTAAGGAAGGTGTAGCTCGGGAGCCCCGCAGAGCAGCAGATCAATGTACGTTCCGTGGTGTTTACTTCTACGCTTCAATTCCCTGACTTCATCGCGTCATCCAGAGGCTAGGCAATATCAACATACTCTTCTCCCGCACCTGTTCATGTGCCATGTCCTATCCATCAGCAGACATCCCTGACAACTACCTCGAGTCTCAGGTCTCGCCACTCGACTTTCCATTCGGAGGCTTGGAGGACGTGTTCCACATTTATCCCCACTTCGTCATGAGCAATGCCGGCCAGAGGATCGTGGAGTCTGGTGATATCGCAAGGCGGATGGGTTATTGATCTGCGTGAGTTTTTTTTATTACTTGTGACATTACTTTGAGTAATAAAACAGATACTAGGCCTAGCTCATCGCATTGTCAGAATTGGGCGTACCTCGGTGGCCTTCAACAGACCGGAGTGATCCTCCGTCCGCCCAACAATCTTCCGTCCCCAAGTGCTTGCGTCCGCCATTCCGTCAACCACAACATGCCAACTGCCACCAGTGTGGCTCGGGTAGGGGCTCCCAGCAAGATAGAACCGTAGAGATTTGTCGTTGGCGCTCAGTGGTCATCAATGCAATACAAGTGGTGTCCATGTTTCGGGTGCAGCTCTGCTTTGGTCTTTTTGGCTTAGAAATGGACATCGTCCATCGCATCGATCAAGCCTGGTAAAAGAAGCAAGACACTTTGTGCCTTGCGGTTGACACCTCGCAGTTTGTTTCCCCACATGGAGGTGCTTGTTGCCATTCTCCGGTGGGTGGGTTATCAGAATCGCTCCTCTGCTCCTTTGAGTCATATCTGGTCGACGCTCCACCCGTTGGCGTCGGCCAAGGCTTGGATCTTTCCCCTGTTCTTTCGGGCCTACATATCTCCTTTGTTTTGCACATTGTCTTTCCCCCCAACTGGGCTACTAGCCCGGTCTGCGCATGTGTTTACATTGGCGATGGCGTCGTTGTCGTCTCTGATTTTCTCAAACGCAATATAGAAGTCCTCCAAGGCTTCTACAGGCACAGTAATGAAGCCGTGTCCGCACTCGGCCTCGATACACTTCATGAGGAGGGCTGGTCCCCTCCACCCATTGACCTTAGCGAAACCCCGTACACTGGTAATATGCCGCTTTCCCTATAACTTGCAGGCTCAACTTCAAAGAACGCGCCCGCTCCTACACATGCCGATCCATCTCCCCCACGAAATGGTTGTGCCCGGCAATTCTGGTCACGGTCTTTCTCCCTCCAACAAGTGCTTGCTTTACCGCACATGCATTCTTTCTCTCATGGCGTATGGCTTTCGGCTCCGAAAGGGTGGAGAGTCAAAAGCCTCATTGACTCTTGCAGGTCACCCGGAACGTGGCTGCCAGGTCGATTTTTGGTGTGTTTTGCACCTCTCAAGTTTAGGCCATCATTAATATTCATCAGCCGTTTGACACCTTGACACACTCCTCTCCTTCGTTCTCGCCGATTCTGAAGTTTGTAAACTTTTCTCCGACTTCTCGCTCATCGGCTGGTGGCCGCGATCTACTTGCATGGGGTACGGCCAAAGCCGCTGGTGCCATTACACTCAACGCGGACGCTCTTCCTCGCGTTGATGACTTAGCGCCCCACAATCAGTTCATCCCTCAAGGTGGGCACACAGATACTTCCAACGAGACACCAGTACTCGAGGCTCATGTTTCAGGCACTGATATTGAACATGACGCCTCAAGGACGCGATGGATCAAGTGGAAGGACATGCTCGGGATGTGCGTGAGGGTGGTCCCAAAGTTGCAAAGGAGATGGAGGTGGATGCGGAAGTCAAGAAACAAGGTCTCATGGATTGCATGAAGAGCACACGCGTGAGTTCATTCAATATCTGCCTCAGCGCATGGGCCAAGTTTTTGTAGGATGGGCTTTCTGATAGGGTGCCCCAGCAACACAAGGACCGCGACAATGGACATGAGTTTCTCACCGAGGAGTGTTTCCCAATGGAAAGTTGTCACCAATCCATTTACCGGAAAGAAGGCGTGTATATTTTCATTGCGAGGACGATCATTACAACATTTATTGCAGGCCATCGTTGAGTGCCAAAAGCATGAAAATTACCAAGGCTCCCTCTGTTGGCTTCTCGGCTACCTTGAAGAATATGTGCAGCATGTGAAGATCGCCGTGAGAGGCAACCAAGACCACGGCCAAATGGTTTCACGTGTATGGCTTCCATCCTATCGAGTTGTTTCACTCCCCTAATCAAACCAATTAGGACCTACCCCTCCACACCACAGTCAACAAGCTCCGCACTCTCCTCGAACATTGTTGACAGCCATCTCGCACTCACTCCGGGTTAGTTTGTACCTCGCCGCATCCCTGGCAAATGCACGGACGATCACATCGACACATAGGGCCCACAGTAGAAGACTATCCGAGTCCTTTGCGCTCTATCGGCATTCCAGGTTACAGCCCCCGGATGCTTCATAATTTTTGCATGGATTCTTCCAAGAACTTGAAAAAGTGCCGCACTTGCAAATATAGGACCCCCCGCACCTCGTTGCACTTTTTCTCAGCCATCCGCCTCACTTGCCCGGTCTTCCTTGGTCTTCAGCATCCGGGGTCGTGGTGATCAATGACCGCACCCAACTGTCTGCCTGCTTTTCGGTCAAGCTTTAAACACTGCATTTTTCGTCGAAATCGCATCCGTCCACGCTAAAAAAACAACTGAAGGCCGATTTTGGTCCGGACCCTTGATTCGCAATGCCTTGCCTACAACATGCACCGCCCAGCTCTACCTGTTCAAATGTCAACCTGTCTAATGATGTCAAGCTCAAGGACAAGCCGGGGATGAATTTTGAAATATGGGACCTCGAACTTGGATACTGGTGAAAACATCTTACATAAAATGTGTGTAATCGTTGTCACTGACCGATCGTTTGATCAAATTCTCAACAGCGAGCCGAACGGAGTGGACGCTTTTGACGAAAGAAGACATATTTCACCATACATTCACTTCTACGCCCCTAGATTCACGTCGCTTGTGTAACCCAATCCATGTTGTTGCATCTCCCTCACTTTCCGCCCACCTGTTCGCATCTCACCACTACCGTGTGACACATAACATGCCTACATTCGCGGCTCACTTGCTGCTCCCGGGACTGGTCCAAGTAGGAGTAGTGACGATGTGGGCGACTGGGGCGAGGGACACGAAAGGGAGGTTTGGGAGTCCTCCTGCGATGGAGCCACAACGAGGAGCAGAAAGATGAGTGCCTGTGCAGCCACGGTTTGCCGTACCCTCCAAGGCTCAGCCACGCAACGCGCAATATTTCACCCATCCATCTAGCGGCAACTTCACCCGGTTGCGTCCCACTTTGTACCCCCACCCGGTTGCTTCTCTCCTTGAAGCTCATTACGCCCCGCGCGCCCAGCCATACCCTGCCACATGACACTTCGCATTGCCCCGCACGCCATGTCCACACCCCCTTTTCTGCCTGCACCCTAATCTCGCACCCCCAATGCGACACCTGACTCACACCGTCGGACCCCTTATCTACATCACCGCCACTGCCCACAAGGCCACCCACACAGTCACCAGCCCGTCTTACGATGGAGATCTTCGCAAAAACATCACCCCCCCTAGTCTCGCCCATGCACACTGGAGGGTGTGCCCCAAAGCGTTGAAATGTCGATGTAGGTCCTAACTTTACGCACTCCGTCCCCAAGACCGCAGACGCACAGAGAAGTCTGCCTTTACAAAGCAAATCATTCTGCCAATATTCTAGTCCGCCACCCACACCTCAACAGTGCACAAAATGTGCCCGGGACGCCCACAGCGCCAGTCCCAACTTCCCTTGCCGCTCGCTGGTCCACGAACCCGCGGGGACAGCTGTTTTCACCAAGGACGATAGTCTGAAGGCAACACCTTGCACAAGTCGCCTGCCATGGAAGAGGACTGGCTACCCAAGTCACCCGCCACTCTCCCACCAATCCTTGCTGCGCTCTCTTGCCCCCGCGCCGACAACACCCTCAGGGCCACATTCCCAACCCTCAGACATGCCCGTCTCGTCATTGTACACCGGACACCTCTGCCGACCCACCCAGAATGGAACGCAAAGTGTCCGCCCCGCCTTCTCTGTTTCCCGTGTCACAAGCGGATACACGAAGATATCCCCGCCTCACATCAAGCCCTGCCGTCTACACAATGCACACAAAAGGCTGTTACCTCCCCACCATGCCCATGCCCACTCTCGCTGCGCTGTGTCTACCAACATCACCTGTACCTCCAGTGGGGTCGTCCCACCTGCGTATCGCACAAGGAAGCAGCGGTTTCTCCTTGCCATCGTGGGGTGCCGGGAGCTGTCAATGGGCATCCTCCCTTAGGGAAAAAACATGGATTGATTGAAGGAGCTCATGGAGAGTTTGAGAATTGGGAATTATTGCTCAGCAGCAGTGGTGTAGGGTCGTCCACAGCTGATGCAAGGTGGAGGGTCTATATTTTGGTTACCTTGGGGTTTACTCACATCTTCGTTTCGTCCCTTTTCCTCTACTTGTCTCTCCGCCTTCTCCAAAGTGATAATACTATGACAAAATACAAATTTAGGTTGTTCAACCCCAGTACAGCCACAACAGTATCAATAGAACACCGCGCCGAGGACCATAAAGATTGCAACTTGTGTCGCGTGGCACAGCAAGATACAACAGGATATGTGGTAAGTATAACCGCACGCTTCCTTTGTGATTATCAAGGTGTTTATCCTGACTTTTGACTTCGTCCTTGGTAAGGACATGAAATGGCGGAAGAATGAATGCATTGAATCATTGACAACCCTTTCTTTCAGAACTTAGCTCCGTTGGTCGCTGCGAATCGTAACCGGTTCATTGTGAGCGAGAAACCCTGGCGTCGTCTCCGGGGAAGATTACGCTGGCTTGGATATTTGACTGCCCCTCCAGAGTAGGCCATCATGATCAGGTAAACTGGGTGGTCTCCGATGCGCCCATTTCAATATCTGGCTCAGGATCTGTTACAGAGTGGTTGAAATGTTGATCCGATCCTGCACAACCGTGTGGCAACCGATTCCGAAGTAGGCATTCTCGAGATATCATCGAGTCTGCAGAGAAGAAGATTTCCCTGATCCAAGTGGCTGACCTCGCAGAGGAGACGAAAGACATATCCCGCTTCATTCAAACGCACGGGGCCTCCGTCTTGCCACTGAAGGCCTTCCCGCCAGAGCCAATGGTAGCCATTTTCACAGAATATACCAAGATCGTGACAGATCCGTGGATCATATCCGCACCCCCCAAACTGCCTCTCAATCTCAATCTCAATTCGGTTCCTCCCAACTCTGGGGAGTCCTTCGTCTACCGATATTGACTCTCTATCAGAATTGGGAGCTATATCGCTCAAATTCCCCAAACAATCCCGATTCTTCCTCCCATCTTGCTGTCCTGACACTTGACGAGCTTCCAGCTTCCAGCACCTGGGTCACGGATTATCTTGCACTCATGCCATCCCTCGTTTCCCTCAATCTCAATATTGGATATACACGCGGAAAATATGAAATTGTGGATGACTTTGTACAGGGTTTGACCATCAATCACGCCAATCGCCTGCTCCTTCGTCTTGGCGCTCTCTTCCTCACCGGACAGGCTACAATATGTGAGGAATGCCTTGACACGATAAGGGTGTTGGGGTTTCCCTGCTTGTGACTCTTGTTTTGGATTCCACCGTTCCAAATGACTGTTTGTGCTCTGAACCCCCACCATTTCACCGATTCGTATCCGAGGCTGGCTAAATCTCATGCGATGGAAGACTTGTGTGCCGCGAGGAGCACAATCATGTGGGTTCCATTGTTACCTCACGCAGAAACATTCAATTCTTCCCTAATGCCGGAGTCTTCGCTCTCAATTGCACCAGACCACTCTAGGGGAGGGGACCATTTGCCGCCCTAGGGCGACAGATAGTATTGATTCGGTGGACCAAGCTGTACCGCCACCATCGCTAGGCGTAATGTACTATGATTTTTATGTTGCACTTGAGTCCTTCCCCATAACAACATCTGGTCTATTCCATGGTTGATCAAAGAAACCAATGTGGGACGCTGGCTATGCTTTGAGCTGGAGGACTAAGTGTGGTGCTTGGCGGTACCCAACCTGCTACAGTAAACCTCACTTCCCCCACGCATCGCCTTTGTGCTCCTCCCCAGACAGTACTAGTAGTCACAGGGAATAATTGGCACAGTTCTTATCTTGGTTAGTAGTGCTCGAACTGAGGATTCTTGCTAATTCGTGGTACACTCTAGGCGCATTGCATGTCAAATAAGACCTATCTCCAACTATTGAACTTGAACATGCTTCGATCTTCGAGTTATAAGAATGGTCAGTCAGAACCTTCCCTGCCACTGTCCTCGCCATCCCATTGTTCATCATCACCATCGTCAGCATCAGCATTTTCTTCAAGAAAACCAGCGCCCAAGGGTAAATCTTCTGGTTCAGGCCCGTGGTTCAAGCGCAAATCATCCTCTGTTGGTTCTGGGTCTGCCAGTGACTCCAGACCCTGCGGATATCGTGGATCACCTTCATGTCGGTTGTGGGTAAGGGGGTATATATGAGACTGGTTGATGGTTGTTAATGCACTGTCTGATTCTGCTGTCCCCAGAACAAATATATCCTCGCTGAATTTGGAGCAAAATGCATTGAAATTAGCACCTGCTATTCCTTTACCTGCCCATGCAAGTTCAGGGATGTCCGCGCGAGTGATGACTGCCCATTTCCAAAATGGCCCGGATGCTGCTATAACAACCACCTTTTGCGCCTCGGTAGTCTGTTGAAAATACATCGAGCAATAGCTTATAAGCGCACGTTGAGCAGCCCCCAGCTGTGCGCTTGTGTCCCAGCTGCCATTGCGGAGCTGCTTCGGTGATCTTTTGAGTTCTGCAATGGCAGGACAACAATAATGGAATACTCGAAGGCCTCCGCGCCGATTGTAAGATCTTAGTTGGTTTTGACCAGTCGGGTTGGGCATTGGAACCGTGCAAACATGTGTGAGCGTAAAATCTGGGATGCCATTGACAGTGCCGCTGTCAGCAACGCCACTTTCAGTCCTCCCAGAGATGTTGGGATCCAGCGGACCTGCACAACATAAGGCTTGAAAATATGTGGGTATAGTAGGCATACCTTGTGTTGTCTCACCGCCAAGGGCTCGCACTCGCGCTCTTTCTTTGAAGAGATATTTTTTGTGCTCCCTTTGTGCTCTATTCTCTTTCTCCCGTTTGCGCTGATTATTGTCTATGATTCGTTCGGATTGATAAACAGTAGCTTTCCGCTGTAAACCAAGTCGGAGGTCACCAAGGCCATCAAGGAGGTTGAATGAAGACCCATCAGCATCTGAGTCATCCTCATCGGAGGCTGCATTGTAGTCTATGCGAGCATTGGCAAACAACTCTCGAAGCTTGTGCTCAAGAACAATCGCAGCAGCCACAGATATGGGAAATTGTGGGTGAACAACCACAGACCCACCATATGGCTCTGCAATCTCGACAAAGGTTTGGGAGTATGGGCCATACCAGGGGCCTTCCAGTTTCCTCGGGTTGTACATTGACGAATAGGCCAATGCAATGGACACTTGCACTAGTTTTGAAGTTGAGTAGTTCGGCGGAGGCGCTGGTGCTGCCAGTGGTGTGGCGGGCGGCTCAGGCGGCATTAAAAAATATCAAACTTTTGGAGTGACCGTTAGCAGATATCAGGGAATGATAGAGCTGGTGGGCCTACATGATGCGGGGAATGGATTCGAATGAGAGACAAGCTCGAGAGATGGGGATTTTTAATCCCCACCAGGCTGTACTGGGAACAACCAGATAAGACCCTCTGGCTCAGGTCATTATACCTATATAGCATTGCGAGCAGAGCGAACCCAAGCGATGTTGTATTTCGAGCTGGGGAGGCAGGAAATCAGGTGGGTGGCAAGCCCCCAGGCCAAAACAAGTGTATCCCATCGGGCCAGGAATATGGTGGAGTGGGCGTCACCCTTCCTAGAACCAAATTCGACCACCCTCCTACCCATAATGTTACAAGGACCTCAGATCTTGTTTAAGCTGAGCGCAATTTTTTGTTGTACTCACCCATAAGCTGGAAAAGGAGATACAGAAACAATGTTTGCTTCCATCAGGCCATTGGCCGCCATGCTTGATATATGTCATTCAGCATGGCACCCTGCATAAATATGAAATTGCCAGCCTCTAGGACCGGGTCGAAGCCTGTTGAAGCAGCCAGAGTCTCAGGACACGATCGTTCCCGGTCTATTGATAGATTCCATGCCTCAAGACAAATGCATTGTGTTGCAAAATAAATATATAGACATCCATTGTTCTGTGGGGGCTTGAAGCTTGAGGCCCTTGATCGATTGATAGATCCTGGGGCTGGAGCCTGAGGCGAACACATTGATAGGCCATTGGACCGTTTGTGGTACTGGCATCACGTGTTTGTTCATTCTTACACATATAACCAGCAAGGGTATGGTCTTATCTCACAAACCAACCCTTGCCATGCCGTGTGCGTTGTATTTTTTGCTGCTACGCGCTGATGCTAATGTGCCCCTCTATGAAGCACGCGAATACGGACTCATCAATCCCCTACAAGCACAGCAAATGCAACCCAGTCCACTCGTGTATGGCTTCCCAATTAAATTCGCCCCATTGAAGGTCAAGGCCGACGCGGGCCTCTTCCCAATTCCTCCAGGCCTGACCGGAAATGATCTCTGGAACGCGGAGCATAACCAGGCGGACCATACGTTGCGCCACCTGCTCATAGCATCCGCCGAAGCTGCTCGGATTCCCTTCGATCAGGTTGCGTATGTAGATGGACTGGCGTACCGTACGGGGAAGGAGCGGTTCCTCCTTGCTATTGCAGGGTGCCGCAAGCCGAGGATGGACATCCTCCCTCAGGGAGAAGACATGGATCGATTGAAGGAGCTCATGGAGAGCTTCGGGATCACTACTCAGCCACAGTGGTACAGGGTTGTCTACAGCTGATGCAAGGTGGAGGATCTCGATTCTGGACATACTCATTCCTCGTTTTGTCCCCGTTGTCTCTCAGTCTTCTCCAATGTAAACTAAACTTTACGACAACGCTGAAGAACAAGCTTTGGTTGTTCAAATTCTGAAGACACAGCGCGACTCGTGAAAACTTCAGTCTCAGCAAAAGTCCCCCGGCGGGATCAGGAATCAATTGGCTAGCTCAACTGGATAGGTTATAGTCTCGCCTCGTGCATCAACGTGAGCTCGCCAATGCGATTTGTGCATTCAGAATTCTTATGCTCGGCAATTCCGGCCGCGGCCTCTCTCCCTCCAACAAGCGCTTGCTTTACCGCGCGTGCATTGTTCCTCTCATAGCGTACGGCTTTCCGCTCTGGTTCTTTCCGAAAGGGTGGAGAGTCAAAAGCCTCATTAATTCCTGCAGATCACCCGGAACGTGACTGCTAGATGGACTGTCGGTGCGTTTTGCACTTCTCCAGTTGTCTGTGTCAAGATCCTCACTAGTCTTGTCCCCACCCAGTCTCAGTCTGCGCAAGCTACACGCCAAGTCCTGCTCCCGCACCCCCACGCTAGCACGGTCACAGCGGATCCATTCAGTCTTACCGGTCTCATGGGTCATCAACTCCCGCCCCGTTCTCAATAACAGGTATCTCCGCGAAGGGAACGGTTACCAATCGCCCACCAGCTGTATTACACAAGGTTGCATCTAAGGTTTCTGAGAAGTTCAGGTTTTTCACGGATGATTCTTCGCTAGGGTCGCGCGTCTTGGATCTTTTCCCAGACCACACCCGCTTCCATCACGACCACCCCCCAAAGGGGTCAGACTTGTTCACACCATGGCTCGACAACTTCGAAAAAATCGCCTCCTTGCCTTCATCAAGGATCCCTCTGCCATTCATTTGTTCTCGGACGGGTCATCCCCCCAGACACATCTACCCAATCAGGCTCCGCCTTTGAAGCTTACTACCTCGGTAACATCCATTCACGCGCACGCTCAGGTGGTCTCATCACCTCTCAGGACACCAAGATGATTGGTGCAGCTCTCGCTGTGCAATGGGCCATTGACGCCGACTTGCAGCGCATTGTTCTACAGCCTGTTTTCGGACTCTGACTTCGGCTCCTCAACTGGCCTCAAGCTTTATGCTCAGCAAAAACTTTCATCGAAAGTCTCGAAGGTGGTCTGCCAGTCCTGCCAACTCCCTCAATTTGGTGTGGACTCTCGGTCATTCCGGCATCCCAGGGAATGAATCTGTGGACAAGCTCGCCAAATCAGGCTGCTTCCCCCCACCGAGTTGTCTCGCAAAGAGACCTCTCACTTGGCTACTCCAAACGGAAGGCCATTTCAGGTATCAGTCGCAGCTGGCGTGAGTGGTTCTCGCCATCCTACCCCAGTGACAACTTTCTTCGTTTCCACAAGGACGAACACTTTCAGCCCACCTCCCACAGCGACGGTGGCTCACTCGTCCAGTCTACCGGGGCCCGCAACGACCTCCCTGTATGTCTAGCCAGGATCATCCCCAACCGCGCCCCTACTGGCGAGTTTTGACAGCGGTTTTTCCCTCACGAATATACGACGGGATGTCACCAATACCCACGCTCATGTCCCGTTTCAAGGGCGCTTGAAAACCCTACTAGAGCTCGACGAATCCCCATCCGGCTTCGCCTCCCTCCTTAAATTTGCTCAGGACAACCCGTCAGCTTCGCTCATGCTCCTTCCCTCGAACCATTTGACAACGAGGAACTCTTCCCTACTCCAATGGAGCCACGACACCTGGACACAGGCGATGGCCGTCGCCTACTTGCTTGTAATGATCCCATGTATGAGATTCGCCAGAATTTCGTCGCACCTGGTGGCATGCTCCCCCTCTGTTCCGGCTCCTCCCCCTCGGTTAGACTGCCGTCGTCCATAAATCCTCGTCTTCTCCACCAGTGCTTGTAGCAACCTCCCCGGCCCCCGCTTTTTCTCTGCCACCCTCGTAAGTAGCATAGAGTTCAGCCCTTCTCGAGTTGCACCGTCCATTCCGTTGTATTGTACAACATTCGCTCGCTTCTTCTAGGGAGCATGTAATAAACATCACATGTTTAAAACATATATAAAACGAGAGTTACGGTTTTATTCGCCATGAAAGGCAACATCGTCGACTTGCCTCTAGACGCACAAATATAATCATTGGGAAACTAATACGGGGAGCTGCGGGTGTCAAAGTTTGGATTATGGTCAGAGGAGAATGTCAAGAACAATCTGGGTAGAGGGGTTGAAAGCACGACAATGCTCGAGCTGCTCGAGGCACTAGGCCATGCCACAGTACAGGCACCTTCTGGATCCCTACAAAAATTAAAAACCTTAGCGCCAACGTTGTTTAAACTGCCAACGGATTCAATAAAGGGTACAAGTAATACAGCGCTGCCAGTACAGGTCCAAACGGCGACAGCAAAACATGCCGGTACAGAAGACAATGAACAAGACACCAACGACAAAAAATACAAGGCATTATTGGCAGTGCATCAAAGCCCAATGCCGCTAATCAACCTGGTCAGGGCGACTCTCATCTCCGACATAACTGACATGAACCTCCCGAGACGTGTCCGAGCGTTTTCTATGGTAGAGCCGTCATGTGTAAGTAATTAGAATCGTGGGTCGAAACATGGGTGGCCCACCAGCAGCATCTGAGGAGGGGGGTGGAAGTGAACTTGACGTGCCTTGTTCTTCTTCTACATTGATTATTCGC
>QGOG01001502.1:0-14337 GCA_003313185.1 Collybia sp. MG36
ACACCTCAAATCGCCGTAGTCAGTGCATTGCCTCATCCCAATTTGTCTCTGGGTACATCCGGTTTGGTCTCCTGGTTTTGCTTTACGGCGAGGCTATCGTCGAAATTGATCACTAGGTTCCGAGCGCCGACTCGACACCTCGCCATCAATTCCGAAGATGACCTCTCTTCCAGGCTGGCCTTTGAGTCTCTTGCGTCTCTCCTGCCGACTTTGCATTTTTGATTGAACAAGAGCATGTCTGATCTCGACACCTCGAGAAGCCTCCAATTTCTCCCAGAACCTCGGAACTTGTAAAAGTTAGCACGTCTCGTCTTCGTTATAAACTCTTTTAATCAATTAGCAGCGGGTTTCTAACACCATGACGTCCGGCCTTGGAAGCCACGTTGGACGATGGACTCTGACGTGTCTCTGCTCGTGTGGGAGATTGGAATAGCTCTGCGTTACACTCCATGCCCGCCCTTGCGCCTTGCAGCTATTTTCCGCTTAGGGGATACAATATATGGTCAACGAGTGGAAGTCCATTTTACCTTGAGGCAATCAAAAGGGCCCGTTGAACGCGACACCAAGTGGGTATATTTCCAGGACTTTGTCACCAAGGAGGGAAGCTCGCAGCCGCACAGCGGATTGGACTCAGTGGGCTCGCATACACATCATACACCATATTCATAGAATCCAATGCTGTGTCCGTCTATACATGCAAATCGAAATACAATCATACGCATAGCTACATCCGCACATCTCCAACTCCAAGCATACATCTTCCCATAATCATACACGCCTTATCCAAACCATACGTGCTCCATCTCCGAGCACACCTTTTGAACAATATTTTCAACAACACCTCATCCAGAATCCGAAAACAGCGATATCGGCCGATTCAGCGGCGCAGGCGACATTGGCATTACCCCCACCGTTGCCGCGCGCGCACGCCCACCTCCGCGCTCACTACCACCAGCCTGTCCTGTCCTCCCCGCACTAGCAGACGCAGGGCGCGGTGGATCCGGGTAGAACACGCCCTCTGGTATGGGCGCCTCCATGTACGACGCGTGCGGGCTGGACGAAACGAAACCAGGTGGCAGGCCCGCGTGCGGCTGTGGCACGGGAATCGCGTTCTTTGGTGCGGCCGCAGGCAGAGGGACATGCTGCTCGGTTGGAGTAAGCAGCGCCGGGTCGGTTATCGCGTCCCCAGGCGTGCTGCGCGATCCCTCGGACTGGAATGACAGTCGGTCAGTCGTCACCTGCGGCTGCTGCGAGGGGAGCGTACTGGGGACTCTACGGCAATCTGCGGCACGGACGCGCTTGAGGAGGATTGGTGGAACCGGCCGCGCAGCCAGCCGAGGGGCGAGCGCGCGCGCTGTTCGGGGCCCGTGGATGCGGAGGGGTTCGCATTGCTCGTTGTGTTTAGGGTTGTGGCTGTGGGGGGCTGCTGTGGCGCGGGGGCGGGGCGGCTGGAGGGGCGCATGAAGAGCGCGGGCATGGGCATGGGGAGGACGACCTCACGCGGGCGCCGGGGGCCTCCGCTCACCCGGGGCGAGCGTATGAGCGGGCTCGCGGGCTGTGGCTCCGGCATGTGCGGCTGAAATGCACAATCAGTACGTGCACTGAGAGGGAGAAAAACAGGCAAAGGCAAAAAAAAAGCAGACTGACAGACCAAGAAAGAGACTCAGCGTACATGGTATTCACCCCTTCCCAAGCTTCCTCTCCTCTCCCTCTCAGGCGCAGGCATGGGCGTAGGCGTCCCAGTGCCCATCGTATCCGACGTCGAATTCGCCGAACGCCACTCTTCTACAATCTGCTCTGGCACTGTGCGTACCCGTGTCCTCCTTCTGGGCGGCGACTCCCCTCCGCGCTCGCGCGGCGGGCTCACAATCTCATACTGCGATATCCTCGTCGAGCCCCGCGAGATCGTTGACACCGTCGTTGGGCGGCCATACGGTCCGGGCACAGGCAGCGGCTCCGAGTCCTCACGATCTTCCCTATTCCTATCTCCGGCCGCTCTCCCCGCATTTGCACTCACGTTCGCACCGTTGTAGGCATAGTCCCGCACTCGCGGGGCCTCGCGGCTGCGCGCCGTCTCCCCGCTATCGCCCGTGCGCACTTCCGGGGCCACACCCGAGGACCTGGGCGGGCTCGCGGTCGTCCTTGGGGGGAGCTGGCTTAGCTCGTGGGGCGCGGGAAGCGAGATGAGCGAGTCTGCGCCGAGGGTGGGGATGTAGCCATCGGGGAGGGTGTCGGAGCGCCGCGAGACGCTGGTGCTGCGCATGCGCTGCCGCACGGGGTGGATATCGATGGCCTCTGGGGAGCGGCCTGGGGTACCCACGAGGCGGGAGGGCGGCCGGGGGGGTGGAGGCGATGGGGCTGCAGGAACAGGGACGGGGGATGCGGGGGTGGCTGGGGTTTTGCGTACGGCCCGGGCTGCGTTCCAGCGCTGCCTGCTGATAGTTAGGTCTCTCAAAAGATGTGAGAAATAACAGTGGACGTACCGGACAGAGCTTGTGCGGAATGAAATTGGGGATGCCGGCGGCGACACGTGGATATCAGGATCCACCGACATCGATGAGGACGAGGATGACTCAATCGCTCTCCTGCGTGTTCTCTGCCGCACAGACACATTCACCTCCTGAAACGCCATCCGTCTGCCACGCTCAA
The DNA here is from genome assembly GCA_003313185.1 of Collybia sp. MG36. NCBI lineage: Eukaryota > Fungi > Basidiomycota > Agaricomycetes > Agaricales > Clitocybaceae > Collybia > Collybia sp. MG36. The sequence goes on from QGOG01001502.1 coordinate 2,650, forward strand.
GTCCCTCCTGGTACCCGAGGCGCCTACCTTCCTCCAGCGCCCTGTCGACGGCGATGCGCTCAGTCAGCTTCCGCACCCTGTCTCCCTCACGGGTCGCGCGCAGCTCCGCATCAGCACGCGCCTGCTCAACCTTGTCCACAATCTCCTGCGCGCGGAAAATCTCTGGATAGCGATAGCCATCAGCATCAGTATCATGGATGTGTGAGGTCCGCTGACCCTTTTGCGCGAGATCGAGCTGGACGCGGTACAGCTTGAGCTCCTCCTGGACGGTCGAGAGGTCGAGCTTGAGGCGGTCGCGCGCCTCGGTCGTGGTGCGCAGGTGCACGAGCAGCTCAGAGGCGCGACGTTCGGCGGCATTGGCACGCAGTGTCTCTTGCGAGAGGCGCTCGGTGGTGAACATGAGCAGCGCGGACGCGGACTCGGAGGAGCGCGAGCGGGTGTGTGAGTGCGAGTGGATGGGCATTGTGGACGGCGCCTCGGACGAGCGCTCGCCTGAGAGCAACCGCGCGTAGCTGCGCGCGAGCCCCGTGTGGCGTCGTGCTGTAGCTTGGGCTTTGGGTGTGCGATCTGCAGCGCGGTGTTTGTGGGTGTGGCGCACGCTCGGTGGAGATGACGGGGGCGTTGCAGAATCCTCCTCCTCGGCTATCGTTGCTGGGTATCTGTTGATAATGAGCGAGGCACAATGGAAGGACGTCTGTGCGCACCGGTTGCGTCCTTGGTTTCCCTCCTCCATGGCATCAACCTGTGGATGGAAGAGACGAAAGCCGGCAAGGACCCTGTGTTGAGTTTTGAACAAGCACGTCACAAGAAGCCTCGTGTGGTATTCATTGTCGTGTGTGTGTGTGCTGGGGTGTGAAGCGTCTGATTCGAACAGTATAAGGATAATGCGAAGCTGATGTTATTAAATCACAGCGCTACTGATGCCTGGAGGGGGCATCGTGTGCAACACGTGGTGCGTGCATGGTCGGGCGTGCGGTGGGTGATATTGTGATGGCATCCATTGGCTGGCGACATGCCTCCCCAGGGCGGGGTGTGGGGGTGGGGAAATGAAACAGAGGGCATGTATGTCTTGTGATGGGAACGTGCAGGCTAGCGTCGCTGTGAATGTAGGGCTGCAGTGATCAGCGTATTTGCGTCCTGATCAGGCGCCCGTGGAATTCGAGTGGGAATAGGGTCATGATCTCTGCAGAAGGCTTTGGGATTGAGGCAATAGATGATTCTGAAATGAGTGTGGCGATTCCGGATGGTATCGAAATCGTCACTATCGATTGTTCGAAAATGAACATTGTTGGCAGGTGCGGAGGAATTAAAAATGAAGCTGATGGGTTGCTTTCTAGAAACTGGGCAGAACGGTCAAAGGCTGCACCATCAATGGTTTACCCAGACTTTGAGTTACCAGCGCAACCTTGGCGTGGCGAGACTCGGAGCCATGGCAATGTCATTGATTCTCTATCTCCGAATCATGCACAACAGGGGCTTTATACCGGAACATACCCAACATGAACATCGACTCGTAAACATAATCTGGTTATGTGTAGTGTATACCGCCTCGAGTCGTCGAGTTGCGTAAGAGCAGGTAAAAATGCTGGAGCCGTCTTTTGATTTATGCAAACTATTTGTCGATGGCCCCCGAATCAAATTATACCCGGGCCGAACTTCCGTGATGACAAAATGAAATGCGGAGAAAATAAATTGGATGGCTCCCCCCGGGTATATGTTGTGCATGTCAATTCATTCGAGTGTCTTCTCTAGACATACGCGGGATGTCTCAAATTCACGAGGCTGTCGGCTGCGCGTTAGTTGATTTTTCAGCTCATCGGAGTTGTTCTTACCTCCGAGAGTCCGTACTACTTTTACCAGCCAGAAGAGCTCAGATGTGCCAGTGAAAATCCCCCAGGTGCCAGTGGACAACAGCTGTTTTTGCAATTTCGATGTCGAGCTCGGTTATTGAGTGATGGGGAATTCAAAGAACATGGCTTGATCTGCGGTGCAGTCTTCTTGGTGCTTCTATTCTAGCGGCGCCGTCACATGCTTGAAGACTTGTGCAGTGGAGAGTGCAAAAACATAAGCGATGGGGAGAGAGCCGAGGTACCTTTACTAGGGGCCCCTGAGTTGGCGACCTCTACCCTTTTTTCTCCCCGTGCGACAGTCGACTTGAGCTTCACCCATTTTCCTCTTAACGTTGTCGCTGCCAACGTTAACTGCTGTCAAGTTGGCTCGTCGTTCCTGATTAGAAGCTGCTCCTATCTTTAATCCTCTCGTTAGTCTCTTTGAATAAAACGCACTTATCCCCATTTCTGACGGCTTCTCAGCACTATTTCTATTTTTTTTTTTTCCCCCTTCCTGCATGAACCCGAAAGCTCGTCCTCCTCACAATGCTCATCAAGCTCACCCCCGCCTTTCCTGCATCGACCGTGCTGTTTGCGACGACGTTTCCCGAGTTCAATGAAGGCCTCCCTGTGCCTCCTTCCTGGGCGAACCAGCTGAACCAGCTGTCCATGGACGACCTCGAGCACCCCAAAGCCTTGCATGCATTGGACAAGGCAGCTTGCATTGCCAACATCCTCGAGGAGGTCTCGTTCGATATCCCCACTCTGACCATCACATGCCGCTTCCACGACGGGACGGCGGAAGAATGGCCACTCATAGGCGTGCGGTGCATGCGGGTGCTCCAGGGCATTCTCGACGACGTGAACGACTATACCCTGGAAATAGAGCGTGAACGGGAGCAGGAATTAGCAGAGCAGGAGCGTGAGCGCAAACGCATCGAGGCACTCAGCGCGCAACAGAGCACAGGGAAGCCCCGGCACAAGAGGCAGCGGTCCCTGCTCATGACCTTGGTGGCGTACGTGCCCGGTCTTTGTACCAAGCCAGTTAACGCAACCTCACCCAGGTCCCTCGTCATACCCCTCTCTTCCGCATCGTCCACCTCATCGCAGCCACCTCTGCCTTCGCCTCCCCCGACACCACATAAACAGGATTCATCCTTTTTGGAAATAAGCCACCGGGCCCTGCGTTGGCGCGCCCGCTCTGCGCTTGTCGATGCCTTCAGGCGATATGTGCTCCCAGAGATCAAGCCGCGACTCCCCCCTGGCGGATACTACGCCTGGGTCGTGCAAAGCACCCTCAGACGCGTTTCAGAGAGAATGGGGCAGCTCACCGCCCACGCTGGGATGCGCGCTCCCCAGGAACACCCCCTCCCAGGCCCCGGCTACTTTTCCAACGGCACCTCTAGTGTCCCGCCTTCGCCGTTTTATTCCGACGAGGACGAGGCCGACACAGACACAGACGGGAGCTCCGTGCACACTCCCACCTCATCACACGTCACCACCCCGCGGCGCACCTTCCGCGCCTCGCCCTTCCCCGAGCGTCCGCCGAACCTGCTCGAGCACCACCTCTCCTCGAACGACATGGAGGAATACACCGCGCTCTCCGACATGCGCGACCGGCTGCGTCAGCTGCAGCACCTGCACGCCGCACAGCAGGCGCACGAGCGCGCCGAGCTCGCGCACCACCACGACATCCTCGAAGTGCGCAGCCGCCGCCGCGCATGGCTCAACAAGGCGCTCGTGGGCGGGACGCACGACCTCGGGCTCGGGCTCGCGACGCCGTTCCGCAGCTCGCCGCTTGCAAGGGGCGTAATTTCTGGAGACGAGTACGAGTTCTGTCCGGACACGCCGGCGCCGGTGATGGAGTATGAATATGCAGACTATGAGGAGCGCATGAGCGCGGGGCTGCGGCGCACGCGGCTGAGCACGGAGGCGCGACTGTTCCCCGTGAGCGAGGAAGATGGCGAGGAGGATGACGATGTGCGGGAGCTCGAGCTCGAGCTTGGGTTCGGGCTCGACCTGGAGGACGGGATGGCGTGGCGCGATGAGCTCGAGGAGGAAGAGGAGGTGATGCGCGGCACGAGCGGCGGCGTGCGTGTAGCATTTGAGCTGGAGCGCCCGCAGATCCGCCCGCGCGTGCGCACGAGCAGCATGCACCAGCCGAACGCGCAGCCGCTGCACGCAAAGGACCTGGTGCGCGCGCCGATGCCGTTTTACGAGGGCGGCGACGAGTTTACGCTCGCGATGGATATCCCGTTCAGCGTGCGGGTGCAGGACCGCTCGCGGGGCGTGTTTTCAAAGGAAGACGACCATGGCTGGATATCGTCCGATGACGACGCGTTTGACTGCCGATAGGGCACCCCGTGCCGGTCCCCCGATTTATTCGCTCATTTCCTTCTGCATCATACATACGACGATATCTCTCATTGCATCACACCACTTACACGGCATCTGTTACCTCATGTCTCATAGTAATCACAGTATCCCCCCTGGTTTAATCTACTCACCCCGTAGGCCTTGCTTTGCTTGCATATATCGCTTTGCCATCCTTTGCATTTAAATTTTATGACTACGTCCCATTACTTGCCCTCGCTACATACATCCCGGGTCCGCTCTTTTCAATGTATAGAATCGTCATTACCACCGCCTGTAAAAAAAAATAGTCAAGGCGCATTTATTATGCCAACTGGAATCTACACCGCAGGAGTCTGGTGGTCCGAGGGTTGATATCATTAGGTCGAAGATGGATGCATTGGTCGTGTTTCGTTCAGATCTGAAGTGCAACTCCCGGGTAGGATCAAGCATGCTGGATAATCGTCTTCGTCAACACACCCCATTCATCCCCAGCACCGGTCAAGGGGCCGTCGGCAACATCCCCGCGTCGCGTCTTGTATTCCTGGACCTCAAACGGCGAGTCCTGCGCGATACTGGAGAAATTGGCCGGCTTCGTAGTCAAAAAGATCTTGAAGAACCCGAGATCTTTAGTATCTCCAGGGCGCAGGCCAAACTGCCACGGCGGCGCCCCGCCTTCTCCGAATCCAACAGTCAGCTTGGAGTTTGACGGGAGGGGAAAGTCCACCGAGGTGGGGACAGTGCCCGCGCCCGCGCCGAATGGGGGGATGTACCACCCGTCTAGAGACCGCGCATGTCAGTAGGGCTTGTGCTTCATGCCCATAGGAAGCGACGCACAGATGCTGAGATCGGTCGGGTCGAAATAAAACACCCAGGGATAGAGGTTCACATCTGACTGATTGTGTATTGTCATCCCCAGCTGCGCGCCCTCGTGGACCTTCAACTCCGCCGGCTCCTCCGCAATAAGGTCCTCCCCAAACGGGAGAAACACCGTATCGTAGTTTTGCGTCAGCTCGGGCCTGAGCTCCCTGAGGTCCGCCCAGGTCCCCGCGAAAGCGCGGCCGCCACGCGCGAGGTGGTAGCGGAAGTGCAGGAACCCGCGGATGACGTTTTGTACGAGTCCCGTGTCCGCGCGGTCGACGGGCGCGCCGAGACGCGTGCCGATGTGCGGCGTGATCAGCGGGTCGGAGAGCCGGGTGAACACGACTTCACTCTCGGTGAGGGTGAGGCACAGGTCTGCATCGTCTGGGGTGTCGACGATGGAGATGTAGCTCGAAATGCTGTCGTCCCCGCGAACGAGGCCTTTGAGCCAGGCGGCGTCCGAGCAGTAGACACGCGTCCGGGCTGTATCGGCGTGCGTGGTCATCTTGGAATAGAATAGTCTTGGGGTTCGGAATTCTGGCGGACCTGGGGTCGGTGTAAGGATGGAGTGGAATGCGTGGGTTTGGGATACAATGAGGGACCCCAGGGCCGGGTTCGGGTGGCTCGCATCCTGGATGAGGTTCGTCGCGTGGACGCTGACGATCGAGTTTGCGGTGATCCCCTGTGCCGCACCGGCTTGAAGAACGATACGCTTCTCCTGCTCCCCGTTGCCGATCTCGACCTTTTCGACCTTGGAAACGATGAACGCGGCATCCGCACCTTGGGCCCTATTATCGAAGAGACGTCGATTGACGTTTTGGCCCTCACAGTGCGGCGTTTGCCTGGATTAAAAATAAAGCAGCAAGCGTGGAGTGGGAGTGAACGAACGTACCATCGCGGCATCAACAGCCGATGCATGAGTGACGTATATGTCAGATTATCCACGGACGTCAACTCGAGGACCTTGAGGAGCCCTGCGGTGAAAAAACCCCTCCCGGTTCTCGGGTTCTCGTACGCCAGCTGCGCCCTGCCACATGCCGCGAGGAGCACATGTGATTGGTGGAATTTGCCAACAAAGCCGCTCGCAACGCCCGCGCGGCGTGTCTTGTGAGACCACACCGATCGGTCACAATCACCTGTGAGTGGTGGGGGGTTCGCCAATCGACGGGGCACAGGTTCACACTCCTCCCCCTCCTCAAAGTCGTCATCGCGCACGATGGCCCGTGATATGCCAGCAGAGTTGCAGCAGTCCAGGATAAGGGTCTACCGCAATATTAGCGCGGATAAGAGGATAGAAGGGCCGCGGAGGGTATACTCGCAATATTATCGCCGCGGATGGCGGAGAGGTGGTTCAGGCAAACGGCGATGGTGCGATCGGGGATCCCCTGGATAACATCTTCAGAATCCGGCCGCGCGGTGCCAATATCGTGTGGACACAGCAGCTCTATCATCTCCCCATTCGTATCCCAATCCGTCCACTCGGAGGGCTTGTTCACCCGCGCGCCGTGGCCAGCGTAGTAGATGATCACCGCGCCCTCGTCCTTGCGCCAGGGTACGTCCCGCTGCAGCGCCTGGAATGCGTCCATGATGGCATCGCGCGTCGCGGCCTCATCGCGCAGGTTGATGATGTGCTCGTTGGGGACGTGCAGCCGCGTGAGGAGGTACCGCTCGAATGAATTGGCGTCCTGTACGGCAGCACTGAGATTGCCATATTCCGTCGATTTGTACTTGTCGATCCCGATCACTAGAGCAGAGATTTTGGGGATCCTGGAAATACGTTAGTGCTCGTGCAGCCACCCTGCAATAGCACACACTCACGTTGTGGTCGGGTCGGTGGGGGGGGCGTTTGATCTAGAAGCAGATCCGGGCTGTCAGTGGGTCAGCTTCAGATGGTTCAGTGCGCATTACATAGGGTGGGTAGTAGCCATGGGCGAACAACAAAAGACCTTACGAGAAAACGACAATCAGGTCCGAGATCGATAGTGATCCTAGCGACTCAACACGCCGGCATAGACGCCCGGAACGAAAATGTTGTGCTTCCGTGATCGGCTAAATGTATTTACGGGGAAATAGTTGCAAGGTAAACCCATGTTCCAATTCACGTAAACGTCCGAGGGGATATGGCAACAACAATGGCTCCGTTGACTACACCCTCCTTCACACTCACCCACCTGCCCAGCCGGTGTTCCTGGCCCATCCCGGCCACCAGCAGCACAGATCCTACTGATTCCCCCCGCTTTGGCGTTGCCGCGTCGGGCTCGCCCGGTTCCTGCGACGGTGTTGCCCAGGCTGCAGTGTGGAAGAATTCCTTGGGGGGCGTGAGGAACTGCAGTGAATTGATAACACCAGGCGCGGGGATGGTTCCAGCAAGGGAAAACGACTTGAGTTTTGGGTCGAGTTTCCATATCCGAATATCGCCCTCCCATGAACCTGTAGATCATACAATGTAAGAACGAGCTTGTGGTGGCGAGGATCAATGCTACCTGAGGCCAGAATATCCGAATACCGCAGACTCGCAACTGCAGTTATCCACCGCGGAGTGCGAATGATGCCCTCGGTTTCAGAATGCACTTCGTTGAACCCGTGCGAGAGCGCCTGGGTGAAAACGGGCTTTTTCTTTGTGGTTGCCCATAAGCATAACGCCCTTCCAAATCGTCAGTCACGACTGTCAAGTGGGATTTGCAGGCACTCACCCACTGTCTCCGCCAGTGACAAATGTAGTTTCGTCGATCATCGCAACGCACTCGATGCTGCCTTCTATGAAACTTTTTGATGGGTGTTTCCCCTTCCCCTGGGATCTCCCTGGGCCCTCTCCGTCCTCGCCCTCTTCATCGCCCATGAGGTCCCCGTCCAATACCTCCCGCACTCGACTTCGACCGCCACCCCGGAATACTAATTGTGTCTCTTCGACGATCTTCCAATACCTCGCCGTTTTGTCCCGTGCGCCAACACTCAGACACGATTCACCGCGAAGTGAATCAAGCGCCAGTATGCGGTCTTGGTGTCCAAACAACGTCTCCACGTATCCCATGACCTCGGGGGAGAGGTCGTATACTTTTATTGTACGGTCGAACGATGCGGTGTATAGTTGGTTTGTCCCTTTGCGAAACGAAAGTGCCTGGAGACGGTGAACATCTATCCAGCAGTATGGATAAATAGGACATACAGAAATTGAGTCTTTATGGCCCAGGTGTCCTGCAAAACCTTTTACCCATGCTCCCTTCTCAACATCCCAAACCCCCAGCCGTCTATCACGACCTGCACTGGCGAGATATCTTCCATCCCCACTTACCGCCAACGACCATACCTCGTCCGTGTGCCCTTCAATGGACGGGTCGGCAGTTGCCCTGCTCTTTCCTTTGCCTTTGGACTGTGGTTTTGGTGGGGGTTTCACTTTGTAGAGTGTAGTGATCTTCTTGCCCGATGACAGGTCCCACTTGATGATGGATCCTTCTTTTCCGGCCGTGAAGAGATGTTTCCCCGACTCAGATGCGACAGCACATGTGACGGATAAGCGATGCCCCCGCGTCCGCAGAATAGTTGCTGGGGCATGTGTAAAATCAAACTAGGCGATTCAATGGAGGACTAGGGCGAGAGACGAAATGACATACATTATCAGCAATAAATAAATGAACTTTTCCGGAATGCTCCATCACATCCTGCCGTAGCCTGGCGGATATGAGTTCCTTGTCAATTTCGGCGGCATCAAACTCGCCGTCAGCTGCACCAGATCGGAGTGTATCAGTCGCTGATACCCACTGAGCGCGAGTTTACTCACCCAAACCATCCTTTACACTCTCGAGGTAAAGCTTGGCCAGCCTCAGCCTCTTTTCTGCCGGCGTCTCGTTCTCATCCTCGTCTCCACTCGCGCCGGGGTCCACATCCGCACCCGCACGCAGATCCATATCGTCCACATCCACACCACCATCTCCATCGCCGTCGGACTCGAGCTCCTCGTCCGCGGCCTTGCCCTTTAGTTTCCTGGCTCCATTGATGTTGTTGCCTGTCCCAGTTTTTCGGCCTTCGCGTGCAGGCGGGCCTTTGCGCGCGATCTTTTTGGTTGCACCCCCGCCTGTGTTTGAATCATTGCGTTTTCGTTTCTTCTGCCTAGGGGAGACAAAGAATGAAGGGGCCATGAGGGATACCAAGGATGATCTTTCCGTCCATGGCCATGAGATGCACCAAATTTTCCGAATCTATGTTGATGCGTGTTAGAAGCCGGGGATATAGCCAATATGCGCCAAATAGATTACAAAATGATTTCGCTGGGCCGCGACGTCGTAAACAACCACCTGAGCCGCCACCTGAGCCAAAATACTACTCGTCATCCCGATTTGCGACTGCATCTTATTCCACACAACCATGAATGGCATCGAATTGCAAAGTATAATTCATCATCAGGCCTTGTGGTTGTGGAGATGAGGAGATCGAATATGGTCCAAATATCGCAAGAGAGGCAGTCGTGAGGATGCGACAAGCTCTACGCATGCCCTCCCGTCGGAAGGGACTGCACACCGATCTCGGTGATCGATCCTATTTCCAGGTCTTGGGGAGCCTACGGAACATGTGCGCAGGCATCGGGCCTCCTTACCGTCCCGTGTTCCGGCAGAACTTTTTTCACTAGGTCTGAGTCCAAGACCAAGCTTGCCTATTGAAGGATAGTAAATACGCTCAGGTTGTGGGTTCCAGCGCTCTCAAGTCCGCCAATACATAATGTATATAATTTCATTCATTTGTTGAAAATCAAGGTCCCTGCGAGCCGGAACATGAACACCTTGTTGAGCTGTTTGCTGTTAAATAAGGAAGAGCGAGTGCCGTATATAAGTGCAACATCCACGCAAGACCGTTCCAACCCTGACTCCCTCTTGGAATTTTTGCTTCCGCCTCGGTTTGCCCAGCCCTCTGATCAGAGTCACGCGTTGCAGCTCCAGACGCCTAGTCCGGCCAGAATCGGATGTCTATGATTATCCCAGCCTCAAGGCAACCGTGTTCTCGCCTCAGCTTATCGATTAATTCACCTCTCTTCAAACGATATTCCACATCCAAGATGCGCCCTTTGACCGTCGATTCACTCAACCCGTCCATCAAGAACGTACAGTACGCCGTCCGCGGCGAGCTTGCGATCAGAGCAGAGGAATACCGCGAGCGTCTCAAGGACACTGCGCATGGCCTGCCGTTCACCAAGGTCATCTCGTCTAATATAGGGAATCCCCAGCAGAAAGGGCTGGAGCAGCCCCCGATTACGTTCACGAGGCAGGTGGGTACACGGCGGCGATAATTCCGGGTTTAGTTCGCTAATTTGTGGCTGCAGGTGGCTGCCCTCACGGAGTGGCCCGCGTTGGCGGAGCTTGCCCCGGGTGTGTTTCCAAAAGACGTGCTCGCTCGGGCCAAGGAGCTCTCGGACGAGATTGGGTCAATTGGAGCGTACTCCCACAGCCAGGGTGTCCCTCTCATCCGTAAAAGCGTCGCCAAGTTCATTGAAGGTTGGTATCATCCATTTTATTGTTATTGTCATTCATATTCATATCTTTTTCCCAGACCGTGATGGCTACCCTTCCAACCCAGCACACATCTTCCTCACCGGCGGTGCATCGGCTGGTGTATCCCTCCTCATCTCGATGCTCATAACACCCCCCACGTCCGGAATTCTTATCCCAATCCCTCAATATCCCCTCTACACTGCTACCCTCGCACAACACAACGGTATTCCACTCCCTTACCATCTGGATGAATCTTCCGGGTGGTCCACGTCCGTCGAGTCAATCGAGGCTGCCATCGCCAAGTCTCACACGGACGGCATCACTGCCAAGGCGCTCGTGATCATCAACCCTGGCAACCCCACCGGCGCGCTGCTTGACGAGGCCACTCAAGAGCGCCTCGTGCAGCTCTGCGAGAAATACTCCCTTGTGCTGCTCGCTGACGAGGTCTATCAAGCCAATCTCCACCGGCCCAAAGAGTTCCCGTTCACATCGTTCAAAAAGGTCGTATCGAAGCTCCAGTCCCCCATCCCTCTCGTGTCGTTCCACTCCATCTCCAAGGGTGTATCGGGCGAGTGTGGTCGCCGTGGCGGATACTTCGAGTGCACCAACTTTTCGGATGAGATCCTAGCACTGATCTATAAGATGGTCTCCGTAGGATTGTGCCCACCGCTGTCCGGGCAGATCGGGGTTGACTCTATGGTGCGCCCGCCACAACCGGGCGACGAGAGCTATGAGCTCTGGAAAAAGGAGACAGATACCATCCACAAGGCGCTAGCCGAGCGCACCGGCACCATGGCGCAGCGCCTGAACGCCCTCCCGGGCGTGTCATGCGTGGACTCCCCCGGGGCGCTGTACTTGTACCCCCAGATCAAGCTCTCGGAGAAGGCGCGGGAGGCAGCGAAGAAGGCGGGCAAGGAGCCCGATGCGTTCTACGCCCTGGCGCTCCTGGACGAGACGGGCATCTGCGTCGTGCCCGGCAGCGGGTTCGGGCAGAAAGAGGGGGAGTGGCACTATAGGCTGACATGCCTGTGCCCCGGTGTGGAGGAGTATGTGGGCAAATTGGAAGCGTTCCATAGAGGCTTCGTCCAGAAGTACGGGGCATAGGGACTTATAATGGCCGAGATGTAATTTAGAAACGAATCAGCATTGATTGGAAGGCGCTATAG